>LR549269.1:0-47623 GCA_900536415.3 Caenorhabditis sp. 38 MB-2015 | reverse complement strand
AATGTCAGCTTTTTCTTTTTTTGTTGCAAAAATGTTGTATTGGTAGAAGTGGAATTAAAGAATTCAACGCTATATTGAATGGAGGTTGAAAAACTGTTGAATTCTGCGTGTTGTGAAATTCTCTAATACATAAATCAATTAAAATTTTCGAACGTGGCATTTTTAAAATACTATTTCTATGAACAGTTCATTTTCAGAAACATCTTCTATTTTTGTTTCTATCGCTGATCAATGTCAGAAGACTTTCAGGCGAAAACACTGGTAATCATTTTTTTTGCATTTTGAACATTCCGAATACACAAAAATCGAAATTTATGACCCTTTATATATTCCCGAAATACTGTATTATCATTTATGTCCTCTTTCCTGCAATGGATCTGATTATGAAAGGCTGAAACCATATCTTGCCGTCAGTGAGTTACTAGGAGAAAAACTACGATTAATCGATAAACACAGACGATAAGAAGAGACATCTTGAAGAAGGATGTGAAGTTGGCCAGTTTTTAACCACGTTCATCATATTCCGGATGATTGGTTTTGTTTTCCGAGTGAGTTTATGCAACGTAGACTACTTCTACGTCCGACAAGGGAACATGAGGGTTTCAACGGACTTTTAAAAGTGACCTATTCCATCCGATACTTTTTGTAATGCTGATCAACATCCCGTATTTAGTTTTTGCTGAACTCCACGCGGGAAGCTGAAAATTGAGCATTTCTGTTCTACCCAAAAACATATCAACAGTAATAAAAATGCTGAAACCGAAGGAAATTACACAAAAATTATTGGATCTGGTGAGATTTTTTATTCTCTTACACATTTGAAATCATAACATATTAAAAAAACGCAAGAGCTCAGCAAAAGAAAGATATAGGATGTAGATCAGCATAAAAAACTAAAATATTATAGGGGTCAAAAATAATATAAGGGTCCTAAAATAATATAGGGGTCCAAAATAATAAAAGGGTCCTAAAATAATATAGGGGTCCAAAATAATATAAGGGTCCTAAAATAATATAGGGGTCCAAAATAATATAAGGGTCCTAAAATAATACAGGGGTTCCAGAATGATAGGAGAGTTCCAAAGTGATATAAGGGTTCAAAATAATATAGGGGTCCAAAATAATAAAAGGGTCCTAAAATAATATAGGGGTTCCAGAATGATAGGAGAGTCCCAAAGTAATATAGGGGTTCAAAATAATATAGGGGTCCAAAATAATACAAGGGTCCTAAAATAATATAGGGGTCCAAAATAATAAAAGGGTCCTAAAATAATATAGGGGTTCCAGAATGATAGGAAAGTCCCAAAGTAATATAGGGGTTCAAAATAATATAGGGGTCCAAAATAATATAGGGGTCCAAAATAATATAAGGGTCCTAAAATAATATAGGGGTCCAAAATAATAAAAGGGTCCTAAAATAATATAGGGGTTCCAGAATGATAGGAAAGTCCCAAAATAATATAAGGGTCCTAAAATAATATAGGGGTCCAAAATAATAAAAGGGTCCTAAAATAATATAGGGGTCCAAAATAATAAAAGGGTCCTAAAATAATATAGGGGTTCCAGAATGATAGGAGAGTCCCAAAGTAATATAGGGGTTCAAAATAATATAGGGGTCCAAAATAATATGGGGGTCCAAAATAATATAGGGGTCCAAAAGAATATAAGGGTCCTAAAATAATATAGGGGTTTCAGAATGATAGGAAAGTCCCAAAATAATATAAGGGTCCTAAAATAATATAGGGGTCCAAAATAATATAAGGGTCCTAAAATAATATAGGGGTCCAAAATAATATAAGGGTCCTAAAATAATATAGGGGTCCCAAAAAAAAGTCTCCAGAATTTTTTTTTCAACAATTCAATCAAGATCCCATGAAAACACTTTTGTCGATGTCAAAAATAAATTAAAAATTAAAAAAACCTTCATTTTCGAACAGAGGTTTTCTCTACCCTTGATGCTATGTTGACTCCTGGTGCTGAAATTGATATTCAAACTATGATTCAAAAAAAAAAACATTCTAAACCTTGATACCCACGCGTTTAACACTTTGGAACCTCACAAGGGAGGTTCGCGAGCTGCTACTTTCAACTTTTTCTTAAAATTTGTACACTTATGTAGTTCGACCTCCTGATCATCGTGGTATATGTTTTATTCGCCAGACATTTTTATGAAAAAAGTTATGATATATCAAAGTTATTTCATGACCATTTTCGAGAGAAAAAATGAGGCATTTACCTTTGAAAAAATGTACACGTGAATACAAATTCATTTATTTACTGTGTTGCCCTTATTTTATAACAGCTATAAAGTGTAGTGAAAAAATGGCTAAAAATTCATAACTTTTTTCACAAAAATTTCCGGCAGATGAAAAATATACCACGATTATCAGGAGGTCAAACTACATAAGTGAACAAATTTTAAGAAGAAGTTGAAAGTAACAGCTCGCGAACCTCCCTTGTCAGAACATCAAAGAATACCTGTTCTCCTCGTCAATCTCTTCATTAAAGAAACAACCTTTTCATATTTCGTCAAATTCGATTCTTGTGTTCTCCGCGCGCTATTCTCACGGTCTAGCCCAACAAAACCATGTTTTTTTGACTCCAAAAATTTGCAACAAATTTCAGGCCAACCCCAAAAATAGACAAGTGAGTGAGTGAATCAAGTTA
Organism: Caenorhabditis sp. 38 MB-2015; assembly: GCA_900536415.3. NCBI lineage: Eukaryota > Metazoa > Nematoda > Chromadorea > Rhabditida > Rhabditidae > Caenorhabditis > Caenorhabditis quiockensis. The sequence continues at coordinate 44,956 of LR549269.1, read as the reverse complement.
TCATCCTCCCTGTCTCCCCTTTTCCCGCGCACTTTCTTTTTTTTCTGTGTTGATAATATCTACAACGACACATTATCAAATGTCAGCGACATTTTGTCTTGTTTTCTCGGCGTCTCTTTCTCTCTTATCGCCTATAAATAACGGGCAAGATCTACAGTACCATCTAATACCTCACTGGTTTTTGAAAAAAAAAAAAATGGTTCATATTTCGGGATATTTGATCAAAAATTTGATAATGTTCCTATATTTTTCACTGTTTTCATTGTCAACCGCTTGTGCGTACACGTTTTATTCGGAAATTGTGATATTTATCTATGTGATAACCACAGTAATATTTTTGGTATTATCATATCCTGTACTTTGCTTGGTGCATTTGACGCAGACATGTGACTTGAATTGCGAATGGGTCTCGATGCGAAAGCCGGTGGAGAAGGATACGGTAGCTGAGCAAGGGAAAGAGCAAGATTTGGCGATGGCATATGCGTGGATTTGAGAGAGATATTGGGGAGTGATGGATGTATATTTTTTTTTGATGTGAGATCTCGAAAACGCTTTCGATGTATATATTTTGTTGTTTTTTTTTATTCTGAATGAATGGATGTATATTTTTTGTGGAATTATATATTTTTTCTAAAAGTAAAGTTTGAAATAAGAATTTTTTTTTGGAGAAAGTGCGCGAGAGATAAAAAAAGAGAGATAAACTTGGCAATCGGCCAAGGAATTTCGGATATGGTTAAAAGACATTAGAATATGTCCCAGTTTTGGGACCAAAACTGTAATTTCTCTAGGTCACGTCTTGAACTATATGTAGACTTCCTGAACTAGACCGGGTACTATAAAAGAGGGCCTAATTTTCAGATTTCGTTGGTTTCCTAGGTCAGATTTGAATTTCTAGCCCACGTGTTGATTTTCTAGGCCATAACTTTGGTTTTCTAGGTCACATATTTGGTTTCCTATGCCACATATTTGGTTTCCTAGGCCACATAGTTGAACGGGACCGGGTACTCTAAAATCGGGCCTAGCTCGCAGACTTCGTTGGTTTCCTGGGTCAGATTTGAATTTCAAGGCCACGTGTTGATTTTCTAGGCCATACCTTTGGTTTTCTGGGTCACATATTTGGTTTCCTAGGCCGTGTAGTTGAACGGGACTGGGTTCTATGTAATCGTGCGTATTTCGCAGACTTCGTTGGTCTCCTAGGTCAGATTTGAATTTCTAGGCCACACTTTTGGTTTTCTAGGTCACATGTTTGGTTTCCTAGGTCATGTAGTTGAACGGGACCGGGTTCTATAGAATCGGGCGTATTTCTCCGATTTCATAAATTCAGCTATGTGACTTTTTTCTAAGCAAGCCTAGTAATACATGTAGTTTAAAATTTGAGAAAATCCTGATTTTCCAAAGAAGCATTGAAAAATCGGACCCAATTGTGTTCAGAAGGTACTGAAATTCTCCAGAATCATATATATCCGGATGAGATTCAGGAAGTTCTCCTTTTTTTTTAGGTTCCATCAGACCACGAGAAGATCTTCAACTTTCAATCAGACCAAGTTCTTTCTGATCCCAGTTGATCTGAAATTCAAAATCTTGAAGGTCAGTTCTTCGAGAGAAAAAATATATTTTGAAAAATGTAATATTTATAGGGTCCTTGTGACATTTTCCGAACTAAATGGGATAATTTTTCCAAATTGTATTGAATTGGTTTCAAAATTTCTTGTTTTCTGATTTTCTCATATGCAATTACCCTGTGTTCCCTTTGGACCTGTTTGATCTCAAAAAACCCAAATTTCAATGATTTCAGTTAGAGATAACAGGAAAACAAGATATCGCAGAGAAGAGACAGTTCAGGAAGATCAAGAACATTGAGAACATGTCAAGTGTTTCTCAGCACCCAAAATTCAGTGAAATTCGAAGATTTACAACTTTTCAAAAAAAGGAAGTTCACACGCGCAAAACACAAAAATCACATTTGGAGATAACAAACAAGAAGATATTTTGTTTTGCAAAAAAACAAATGATAAATAAAAATAGGAAAAGTTCATAGATAACTATGGGATGTTCGAGAAAAAACGTGGATTTTTACCGGCAAAGTTTTTTAGGCGTGAAACCCAAAGTTCAAAAAAAAAGAAGAAGATCTTGTTTTTTTTCAAAATAAATACAAAAAATTTTCGCAATTTTTGGAGAACCTAAATAAACATCAAATAGAACTTAATTTATTAGGTTGTTAACTAAGAAATGAGGATTTGAATCAAAAACAAAATTTATCATAAAAACAAAATTATAACCCTTTAATCTAAAATGTATTCGCCATTATTGCGACTTGAAATAGTTAATCACCCAAATTTGGACTTCTTCGCGGTTCTTGGATCTTCTCTCGGCCAGGGAGTTCTGCATCGATCGGAAGAGATGGTAGTCGGATGGCGCAAGGTCTGGACTATATGGCGGGTGAGGCAGAACTTCCCAGCCCAATTCCTCGATTTTTTTTGTGAAGTGATTTTTGCGACGTAACATCACCTTCTTGCCGTGTATTTCAGGCTTTGGAGTCACTTTTGGTTTGTCATCGGTGCCCAACCACTGTCGTTTTCGTGTTATGTTGTCGTAACAGATCCATTTCTCATCTGACGTAACGATAGAATCGTAAAAACCACTGGTCTTGACACGGCGATTGAGAATTCCGGCGATAGCAACTCGTGTCGTTTTGTTTGCTTCGCTGAGTTCGTGCGGCACCCATTTTCCGCATCGATTGGACTTTCAAATTTTGTGCAAGTGGTTTGCGATTGTGACATGACTGCAACCAAATTGTTCCGCAAGATCCCGAGTGGTTTGTTCGTGGTCTTCTATGCTCTCTTCGCCACTTCGGAAGCGTCGAAACCATTTCTCACATTGGTTTTCAGAAAGAGCGTTTTCCCCGAATACAGCACACATAACACGATGAGATTCCGCAGCCGATTTGCCTTGCTTGAAATCGTACCAAATGCAGGCTCGTGCTCGATATTTTTCGTCACACATTCTCTAAACAATTTTGCGTGTTCAAAGCGGATAAAAAATAAACATATAGTATATCAAAAGATGCGCAATAAAACGCTCTTTCTAAGAAACGAAACCGTTTTGAAAAACCTTTTATTACACCAAAGTTATAAGTGAACAAAGAAAATCCTCATTTCTTATTCAACAACCTAATATATAAATAACATCCAAAAATTATCCCAAGAAAGAAATAATGAATCCCAAATCATCATGAACGAATTGAACGTAACTTTTTGAACCCATGCTCAATCTGGCACCATCTGGCACGACAATAAAAACGACCCATATCCCGTGTTGCACTTTGTTCGTAGCATACGCACGAATCTCATCGGCCGTTTTAATGGGATCCTTGTTGTTTTTTTGCCAAAAGTATTTTGAAAATGCGACCAATTCTTCCACGTGTCCTGGAGACATGTTACTGCTCTCCAGATGTGATACATCATCTCCCAAAACTCCCAACGGAAAAATGCTTTTTTTCAAATCTGATATTTAATATTTAACCTCGAGGCAAAGCGCAAAGAAGAAGATACCAAGAAAAATAATATTCATGATTTATTTTTGAAAATATATGTGAGAAATTCGAATATTTATAGAAACTTTGTGACATTTTCCTAATTTAATGGCCTAATTTTATTGAATTGGTTTTCTAAGAGGAAAATGGTATTGGGAAATATGGAATTTTTCAATAAAATATATATCATTTTATAGATCTTGAGATGCTGAAAAATATCCTGTAATCAATTTTTGAAAAACTCCTCTGGAAAGTGAGAAATCGAGCTCCGAAGTTAGCTTCAAGAAGTTTATATCAGAAGAAAGGTACTAAGGTGTTTTTCAATACAACAAGAAGCCCCAGACCATCTATTTTTGATATTGAATTGTTCAAAATGTGGTAAAAAGGGTTGAAAAGAAATTGATCTACAAAAAAATAAATAAATAAGAATTGAACATTTTTGGATGCATTTATTTTAAGTCTACTGGGAAAATTTTCGAAGTTTGATGAATTTTGGAAATTGAAATTTTTTGAGTGAACTTTTATTAGGGAGTAGATCAGAATATTAAACTAATCAATATTTATATCGTTTGATCAAGGTTGAGTGTTTGTAGAGCCGATAGCTATGAACTCAGAGGTTTTAGTTGAAATTGAAACTCCTAATCAGGTTTGTGCGGAACTGGTAAAATTTTTAAGGACATGGACAAAAAAAGTTAGTCATAAAAAATTAATGAAAAATCTTTAAAACTAATAAAGGTCCCAAATATTGTCACGTGGATTTCAAAACCGGCCAATATCCAGCCACATACAGTACCCAAGTATACTCTAGATTAATTTTGTTATGTTGTTTAAAACATTGTGAGTTACCTGATGATATCTGTTTTTAAGTAAGTGCACCCTGAAATACTACAAAAAACTTGACAATTCATCAATTTTGGTGAATTTTCTCACAAATTCCAATGTCAGAATCGGTTTCTACGGGTCCGATTACCCCAGAAAACATATTTATGATTTTTTTTCAGAAAAAATCATGAACAAAAAAACATTTTTTTTTTGTAAACAAATTAAGGTCCCAAATATTGCCACGTGGATTTCATAAACCTTCAAAATTTTTACTACAGTACCTACCTATTCTCCAGATTAATCTTAATGTCCAATTCCCCTGTTCTTTCTCTGCGTCTCCCCATTTCCCCCTGTCTCTCTCCCCTTTCCCACTCCTCCTTTAATTTTAATTTTTGGCTAATTGCCAATGACAATTTTCCTTACTTTTATTTTCCCTCCCGACATTCCCCAAAAATGTACTTATTTTTATTTATTTTTTGGTTTTTAAAACCTCTGCTCGCTTATAAAATAGGTAACTTGTCCGGGAGAACTACAAAAATCTTATTGCCAGGTTTTAGCGGCACCTTCTGAGTTGATCGATGAAATTGAGCCGATTTTGAAGTTCGTTGACAGGGAAGTTCAACTTTTGGCGTATGATACAAAACCGTTGTGGAGGATTCGGCATGAGAGTGAGTAATCCTAAGCCACGCCCACTTTTGCACTTTGCGGCATGTATGTATAAATAATTTTAGTTTGCAACTGTCTGGCACTTGGTGCATCCTCTATCATTCTCCCCGAGCAATATGAGGGCCACGTGGCGGCGGCGGCGATTGTGCAGAGCATCTCCAATGCCACCAATGTGCCATGCATCTCCCTACATCTCCCGCCACCCACTCGCCCGCACACCCATCTTCATCCCCATCTAAATGCTCGGGCGATGGCGGTGGCCGCATTCATCAAAAGGGAACGATGGCGCGATGTGGTGGTGGTCTTTGAGGTGAGTTGGTGTGGGGTGGGCGGATAGATAAGTGCCCGTTAGAGCACCCACTTGCCCGGTTACCCACCCATGATATTTTTAGGACCCCAACGAGTTGCTGGAAGTGACAGATATGATAACAGCCGGACATTTCGACCCATTCTCATTCTCGTCACAATTGGTCAGATTGAAACATGGTGATGATTTTGGGGTTGAGTTGAAGCATATTAAGAACAAGTTGGGTGAGTGGGGAGATAGATTTGGGGTCTAGATTTGGGTCTAGAAGAAGACTAAGGGGTATTGCTTGAGCCCACTTGAGCTCAGGCTCGCGTTAGACTTCTGGTATGGCTTACAAGAGAATGGTTCTGAAACAATGGGGGATTTTACGGCGAGACATATACCATTTAGTAGATCTTAACACGCTGAAAACGAATCTGTTATCAGTTTTTGCCAAACGATACCCTTGATACTCAATTTTCAGCCTTGAACTTAACACTGAAAATACAAAAAATTCTCGAAAAAACATGAAAAACAAACAAAAATGAGTTGACTTATTATACGATTGGGTAACTTTTTGTCCTGAAAATATCTAGACAGATTATTTTGCATAGAAATGAAAAATTAAAGCAGTTTTAGCAAATTTGCATCTTCACCTCAACGACAAAAAGAAAAGAAAAACTGACAGACAAAAATAATAATAAAACACGTGAAAATATTACGTGAACTTGTTTCCATCCCGTTTTCTGTTTTTTTTCTGCAAAAAATTTCCATGTTCTGAAATTTTGAGCATAATTTTGAGGTTTTTGGAGAAAATCAATATTTCAGTGTTCTTTTTCATACTTGATTACCATATAGTTAGGCCCTAGGCCTCAAAATCGCTGGTTTTCTCACTTTCTAGCTGAACACTTTGGAGCTGAAATTCATGTATCGAGAGTTGTGTTTGGCAAAAACTGAATACAGGATATTGATCAGCGTCTCGAGATCTATGAAATGATATATGTCTCGTCGAAAAACTCCATATTTTCCTCAAAACATTCCCTGGTTACATCTAATTCTAGATCTGGGTTCAGAAAAGTATTTTTCAGGTTTTTTGTTTAGAAGTGAGCTCCTCAGAGATTTTCTGAAAGTTTTGAGGACAAAATTTTGTCCAGATACTAGATTTTAGACCTCCTTGTAAGAGGCGTTTAGTTTCCAGGCAAGAGTTCTGAGACTAAACTCTGGTCTAGGGTTTTGGGTTGAGCCCAAATTAGGCTTATAGCTTAGTTCAGCTCTATGTTTTTTAGACCGCTATCGTATTGTGATCAACCTGCCCCTTCTGAAATCTCTAAATTTCCTCGAGCAAGCCGCCAACATGTCAATGTGCGGAGTTCTCTACCATTACATCGTTATGCACATGGATCTCGTCACGCTCAACCTCGAAGATCCCACTCTAAAACGCATCGAAGACTGCAATATCACCACAATCGCGCTCAACGACATCCACTCGCCGCGAATCCAGCGACTTCGACGCGATTTGATCGCCGCGCGACTTGTTGATCTACCCTTTCACGGGATGTTGTCGCAGACCGCGTTGTGGTTGGACACATTGTACGTTTTGGTTGAGGCGATTCGTGGGGGCGTTGAGGGCGACGCGACAACGCCAAAGCGTTGCGATGCGTCGTGGGCGGATGGGAATGAGGTGCGACGCAGATTCTTTGAGACTAGGATAAACGCAATATCCGGTGATGTATATTGGTCACCATCGGGTGAAAGAGCCAACTACTCTTTGCACATCTATCGTCGAAAGAACAGTGGGTTTGATGGATCAAGTTGAGGGTAGCAGGTTCAAAAATTCCAGCTCTCCGAAAATTTGCCGAATGGAACAGTCGGACCCGTCAAATCACATCAGCCGAAGCTGTGGTGGTCGCGAATAACAGTCAAAAGTTAACACTTGAGGGGAAGCACCTCAAAGTCACCGTGTACCTGGTAGGTTTGTAGAATATTTGGTGAAGTTACTGTGTACTAACAAGGGTGTTAACGAAATTTCAAATGGGACCTACACAGTTTTTCATGCTGATTGACATCCCGTGTCTAACTTTTTCTCAGCTCAACGCGAAAATCTGAAAATCAAGATTTTTAGTTTGAAGCCAAAGAGAATTCAATGAAACTTCATTGGGTCTGTTTTCACGCAAATTTAAAGTGTATTTCATGATTTTTCACAGTCCCAGAAATGAGAGTCCTAGAATAATATAGGGGCCCTAAAATGATATAGGAGTTTCAGAATAATATAGGGGTCCAAAATAATGTAAGGGTCCTAAAATAATATAGGGGTCCCAGAACGATATGAGTTTCAAAATAATCTAGGGGTTCTAAAATAATATAGGGGTCCAAAATAATATAAGGGTCCAAAGTAATATAAGGGTTCAAAATAGTATAGGGGTCCAAAATATTATAGGGGTCCAAAATATTATAGGGGTCAAAAATGATATAGGAGTCCCAGAACTATATGAGTTTCAAAATAATCTAGGGGTTCTGAAATAATATAGGGGTCCAGAATAATATAGGGGTCAAAAATGATGTAAGGGTCCTAAAATAATATAGGGGTCCCCGAACGATATGAGTTTCAAAATAATCTAGGGGTTCTAAAATAATATAGGGGTCCAAAATAATATAAGGGTCCAAAATAATATAAGGGTTCAAAATAGTATAGGGGTCCAAAATATTATAGGGGTCAAAAATAATATAAGGGTCCAAAATAATATAAGGGTTCAAAATAGTATAGGGGTCCAAAATATTATAGGGGTCAAAAATGATATAGGAGTCCCAGATTAATATAGGGGTCCAAAATAATGTAAGGGTCCTAAAATAATATAGGGGTCCCAGAACTATATGAGTTTCAAAATAATCTAGGGGTTCTGAAATAATATAGGGGTCCAGAATAATATAGGGGTCAAAAATAATGTAAGGGTCCTAAAATAATATAGGGGTCCCCGAACGATATGAGTTTCAAAATAATCTAGGAGTTCTAAAATAATATAGGGGTCCAAAATAATATAAGGGTCCAAAATAATATAAGGGTTCAAAATAGTATAGGGGTCCAAAATATTATAGGGGTCAAAAATAATATAAGGGTCCAAAATAATATAAGGGTTCAAAATAGTATAGGGGTCCAAAATATTATAGGGGTCAAAAATGATATAGGAGTCCCAGATTAATATAGGGGTCCAAAATAATGTAAGGGTCCTAAAATAATATAGGGGTCCCAGAACTATATGAGTTTCAAAATAATCTAGGGGTTCTGAAATAATATAGGGGTCCAGAATAATATAAGGTCCAAAATAATGTAAGGGTCCTAAAATAATATAGAGGTCCCAAAGTAATATAAGGGTCCTAAAATAATATTAGGGTCCAAAATACAGGATGTTGTTCAGCGTCCGAAAATCTATCGAATGAAATATTTCTTATCAATAATATCCGCATTTTTTGAAACCATTCCCTTGTGAGTTGAAAATATATTACAAACTTTAAGCTCAATTTTCAGCGTTGTACGTGATCTCAGCAAAAATTAGATACATGATATTGACCAGCATGAAAAAATGTATTAAATATCATAGGTCTCTTTCAAAAACCGTAGTCATGAAGCTTTTGATAGAGAGATAGGGTCCTTGATAAAGTCACTGTATCATATTTTCTAGGAGGCCCCATTTGTCATGGTCACTGAGAATGGTAGCTACGATGGTTACTGTATTGACCTGCTCCACAAAATTGCTGGAATCATGAAGTTTACCTACACAATTCACAAGGTTCGAGATAATGCGTATGGGTCAAAAGAGGCGAATGGCAAGTGGAATGGGATGGTTGGAGAGTTGCAGAGAGGAGATGCTGATCTTGCAGTGGCTTCCTTGACCATTTCCTACAGTCGGAGTGAGGTTATCGATTTTACAGTCCCCTACATGCATTTAGGGATCTCGATTCTTTTCAAGAAGCCTCGAATTACTGATTCGGATTGGTTCAAATTCATGGACCCGTTGAGCTATGAAGTCTGGCTCCTGACCTTTGGGTCGTATTGTATTGTATCGATTGCTCTTTGGATAATTTCGAAGTACATAAAAGATCCCGGGGATAGCTAAGGACTATTGTATATATTTTTTTTATAGAATCAGTCCGTATGAGCAGTTCTGCCGTAACTCGGACACTGGCCATTATGAACCGGTGGACAACCAGTTCTCTATCCGCAACTCCTTCTGGTTCACAGTGTGCTCCTTAATGCAGCAGGGCTCCGAGCTCTGCCCGCGGGCCGTCTCCACCCGCTTCTTGACCGCGATCTGGTGGTTCTTCGCCCTCATCCTAATCTCCTCCTACACCGCCAATTTGGCCGCCGTGATGACGACGAGACGAATGGAGACACCCATTGAGAATGCGGATGACTTGGCCGCACAGACCAAGATCAAGTACGGCACTTTGGGACGTGGATCGACAATGTCGTTTTTTAATGTGAGTTGGGTAGAGAGATAGGCCACGCCCACAACATCATGCGGTGGAATTTTGTAGGAGTCTAAAATCGAGACATATGAGAGGATGTGGCAGTTGATGTCAAGTCAACCGGGACTTTTTGTGGCGTCGTCGAAGGAGGGAATCGCACGTGTCAAGGTGAGAGAGAGAGAGAGAGAGCGAGAGAAAAAGAGAGACGCAGACAGCTAGACAACAGGAGAATGAGAGACGCAGAGAGCTAGAGAACATGAAAAGGAGAGACGCAGAGAACTGGAGATATTAGAGAGAAGATACGCAAACAGCTAGAGAACAGGAAAGTGAGAGACGCAGGGATATAGAGAACAGGGAAAGAGAGACGTAGACGGCTAGAGAACAAGACAATGAGAGACGCGGACGGCTAGAGAGCATGACAATCAGAGATGCATACAGCTAGAGAACAAGGAGAATGAGAGACGCAGATAGCTGGACAACATAACAATGAGAGACGCAGACAACTAGAGTGCAGGACAATGAGAGACGCAGACAACTAGAGTGCAGGACAATGAGAGACGCAGGAAGCTAGAGAACAGCGTAATGTGAGATGCAGACATCTAGGGAACAACGTAGTGAGAGACGCAGACAGTTAGAGAACAGGAAAATGAGAGACGCAGAAAGCTAGAAAGCAGAACAGTGAGAGACGCAGACTGATAAATATATTAGAGAGAAGAAACACAGAACTCTAGAGCATGGGAAAGTGAGAGACGCAGATAGCTAGAAAAACAAAAAACGGAGAGACGCAGACAGCTAGAGAACAGGAGAATGAGAGATGCAGAAAGCTAGAGATATAAAAGATGAAAGACGCAGACAGCTAGATAACAGGGTAAATGAGAAACCCAGAAAGCTAGAGAACAACGCAACGATAGACGCAGACAGTTAGAGACGTCAGAGTGAAGAGACGCAGACAACTAACAGAAACCCTGCTCCTTCTTCAGAGCTCTGACTATGCCTACCTCATGGAATCATCAATGCTCGAATACGCAGTAGAGCGCGATTGCGAACTCATGCAAATCGGCGGCCTGCTCGACCAAAAAGGTTACGGTATCGGCCTACCCAAAGGCTCCCCATACCGTGAGCTCATCTCCACGGCCATCCTGCGCCTTCAGGAGAAGACCGAGCTCACCGAGCTGAAGGAGAAGTGGTGGAAGGATAAGAGCATTGTGTGTGAGCAGCCGAAGCGAAAGGATCAGGATGATGGCGAGTCCATCGGAGGGATATTCATCATCTTGGTGGTGGGCCTGGTCTTCACCACTGTGCTCATCATTTGGGAGCTCCTATCAACCAGGCGCAGCCTACAAACCCAGGCTCCCAATGAGTCCGACGTCCCGATGCCCATTTTTCAAATTAATCCATGTCCCTTTGAATAATCCACGTATACACAAATTTTTTTTTTGTTTTATTGTGTGTATTTTTTGTGAATAATCCCCTCCCACTGGATGATTTATTTTATTGATGAATCGATTTCAAAAACTATTAATATTTCTATTTTCCTCATTTATTCTGTTATGCCACCTACAGTACACTTTTCGTGGTGAGACCAAGTGTCAAAATGAGACCGGGATAAGTGTCCAGGACCAGGGACCTAAAATAGAGACGATATGTAGTGGCGAGAGTTTGGCCAAATGTGTGCCGCCGTTTGTCAAATTTCGACAACAGTATAGGGTGGGTTTTTTCGCTGTGAAAAAAATTGAAAAACTGGAATTCGGGTAATTTTCAGACATCTGTGAAGCATTCTTTAACAGCTTGTGCGATTGAGAAGAATTTTTCGACGTTTTTGACAGCGATCATGTGCTATTTGAATGATCCCCAGCGGTTTTTGGAGGCGAATCGGACTTTGGATCGAGATATTTATGATAGTCGGTGAGTTGAGGGTGACCTAGGATACGAACGTTTGGATTTCTAGGCCACAAATTGGTTTTTTAGGCCAGATTTTGATTACGTAGACTATGTTCTGGTTTTCTAGGCCACATTTTGTGTCTCTAGGTCATATTTTGGCTTTCTAGACCATGTAGTTAGGTTTTCGGCCACGAGTTGGATTTCTAGGGTCACATAATTGATTCCCTGGATCATGTAGTTGGTTTTCTAGGTCAGATCTTGGATTTCTAGGCCACGCGTTGATTTTTTTAGGCCAAACGTTCGGTTTTCTAAGTCACATAATTGGTTCCCTAGGTCATGTAGTTGGTATTCTAGGTCAGATTTTGAATTTCTAGCCCACGTGTTGATTTTCTAGGCCATACCTTTGGTATTCTAGGTCATGTAGTTGGTTTTCTAGGTCAAGAATTGGTTTTCTAGGTCAAGTTATGGTTTTTGGGCGATTTGAGGTGTTTCGATGTAATTTTTCTGTTTTATTAGGTCATTTTTTCGAAATGTTATAGAAAAGTTGGTATTAGCCACGAATTGGTTTTTAAGACCATGTTGTTGGTTTTTTAGGCCATACCTTAGGTTTCCTAGGTCATGTAGTTGGTATTTTAGGTCAGATTCTGGATTTCTAGACAACGCGTTGGTTTTCTAGGTCAGATATTTTATTTCTAGGCCACGTGTTGATTTTCTAGGCCATACCTTTGGTATTCTAGGTATTTTTTCGATATGTTATAGGAAAGTTGGTAGTAGCCACGAATTGGTTTTCTAGGCCACAAACACATTTCTAGACCATGTTGTCGGTTTTCTAGGCCATATTTTGGTATTCTAGGCCATGTAGTTGATTTTTTTGGTCAAGTTTTTGTTCCTGGAACACGTTTTTGATTTTAAAGCCAACCTTTTCGAAGTGATTCCTTATTACTAGGCCAAGTTTTGATGTTGCTAGGTCACATAGTTGGTTTCCTATGTCAGATATTTAATTTCTAGGCCACGTGTTGATTTTCTAGGCCACATAGTTGGTTCCCTAGGTCATGTAGTTGGTATTCTAGGTCAAGAATTGGTTTTTTAGGTCAAGTTATGGTTTTTGAGCCATTTTTGATTTCTGGGTCAAATTCTCGTTTGTTAGGTTATATTCCGATTTTCAAGCCTAAATTTGGTTTTTTAGGCCATCTAATTGGTTTCCTAGGTCATTTTTTTCTGGGCCATGTTCTAGATCCCAAAATTTGCACTTCCAGGTTATGCAAAACGCTCAACGAATTCAACGAACTCAAAAAAGTGCCCAACTACGCGAAAACGAAGCTCTTCACCGTGGTGCGCGACCCCATTGACCGTTTTGTATCCGGTTTTGTCGATAAATGTCTACGCGAACGAACCTGGGAGAAACATCATCATCGATGTGGAGGGTGTCAGACGGTAAGAGTCTAGATTACTGTAGCTACAGTACTCCTATATTTTCAGAACATCACATGCTTCATCAATGTGATGTATACTCGTATGATGAACTATTCGAAACGTGTTAGTCGAAGTGTGTTTTTTGATGACAGTCATTTCTTCCCCCAATCTTGGAGATGTGAATTCGCGCAGCTCATTTCACGCTACAAAATTCTGAAACTCGATGATCCGGCGTTCTTCGACAGAATTCTTGATTTACTGGCGGAGCGGGGCGCTGATGACAAGGCACTCATTTATATTAGTATGTTAGAGTAAATTTGATGCAAATTTTCGAAATCAGCGTGAAAAATGAGCCAAGGAACATGTTCTCCGGTTAAAATTGGTGATATGGCCTAGAAACCCGAATCATGGCCTAGGAATTCAAATATTCGGTTTTCTAGGTCAGAGAAACGACAAAATGACTGGGTTTCTTGTTCAGAATCAAAATCAGCGTGTAAGATGATCCTAGGAACATGTTTTCAGGGTAAAATTAGGCGCGTGGCCTAGAAACCCAAATCATGGCCTAGGAATCCATATAATCGATTTTTAGGCCATTTATTGAAACACTCATGTTTGATACCCAATTTTTAACGCCTTTTGAGCCGAATGTGAGTAAGAAGTTTACTACACGCCCATTTTTTTCACGTTGAACCGGCTTGTGGACTAGGAATCGAAATATTTGGTTTTCTAGGTCAGAAAAAATGACACAATGATTGAAATCAACGTCAATTTTCAAAAACAGCGTGAAAAATGAGTCTAGAAACATGTTCTCACGTTAAAAATGGAGGCATGGCCTAGTAAACCAAATCATGACCTAGGAATCCAATTATTTGGTTTTCTAGGTCAGAAAAATGACAAAATGGTTGAAATTAATTTTTTTGTTCGAAATAAGCGCAAAAATTAGGCCGCAAACAAATTCTCTGGTTAAAATTAGAGACATGGCCTAGGAAACCAACTCGTGGCCTAGAAATCCAGATATTTGGTTTTCTGGGCCAGGAAAATGACACAATAACTGAAATTGTTGTTTATATTCAAAATTAACGTATTGAACTAGGCCATAAACATGTTATCCAGTAAAAAATGGATCCATGGCCTAGAAAACCAAATCGTGGCCGAAGAAACCAATTTTGTATTCAAATTTCTAAGTTATTTGACCGAAATACATGTTTTCAGTCTCATTTTTAACGTAGATTCCGAATTTCTCATTTTCAGACCAAAGTCTCCAACAAAAAACCGCCCACAGCACCCAAAACTCATCGGAACGCGAAAAAATCGAGAAACTTGTCAAGTCGAGCAAATGGATGATGACCAAATTAGTGCAGATGTATTATTTTGATTTTTTACTTTTTGGCTATAGTTTACCTAATTTGTGAAGAAGTCTATAGAAAGCACAGTAACCTTGGGAGTACTGTAGTTTTTTAAAAAAATTAATTTTTTGATTTTCTTTTCGGATATAGTTTGCCTAATTATTAGAAGTATCACTATTACTGAAAGAAGCTTTAGTAGTGTTAAGGTATTCAGAATTCACTATTCAGGATTTGGGATTCAGAATTTCAGAACTAATGTTTCGGGATTTAGGATTCAGAAATTAGGATTCAGTATTCAGGCTTCAGAGTTCACGATTCACGATCCAAGATTTAGAATTCACAGCTCACGAATTTTGATTCAGAATTCAGAATTAAGGATTCAGGCTTCAGAATTCACGGTGTAAGATTCAGAATTCAGAATTGAGAACTCACGATCTCCAATTCAGAATTCAGAATTTACAATTCAGAGTTCACGATTCAAGATTCACGATTCAGGATTTGGGATTCAGAATTTCAGAACTAATGATGCAGGATTGTCGATTCAGAAATTAGGATTCAGTATTCAGGCTTCAGAATTGACGATCTAGGATTCACGATTCAGAATTTAGGATTATGGGTTTAGAATTCACGATATAGGATTCAGGATTTAAAGATTCACAATTCAGGATTCACGTTTCACGATGTAGGATTCACGATTTAAGATTCACGATTCTGGATTAACGATTCACTATTAAGGAATCACGATTTAAGATTCACGATTCAGGATTTGGGATTCAGAATTTCAGAACTAATGATTCAGGATTGTCGATTCAGAAATTAGGATTCAGTATTCAGGCTTCAGAATTGACGATCTAGGATTCACGATTCAGAATTTAGGATTATGGGTTTAGAATTCACGATATAGGATTCAGGATTTAAGATTCACAATTCAGGATTCACGTTTCACGATGTAGGATTCACGATTTAGGATTCACGATTCAGGATTCACGATTCACGATATAGGATTCATGGTTCAAGATTTACGTATCAGAATTCAGGAGTCACGATTCACGATTTAGGATTCACGATTGAGGATTCACAGTTTAGGGTTCAAGGTTCAGAATCAACGATGTAGGATTCGAAGTTCACGATTTAGGATTCACGATTTAAGATTCAGTATTCAGAATATAGGATTCAGAGAAACATATTTCCGTTCCAAAATCCAAAAACCAACCCAATCAAGTCGCCATTTTTTCTGTATTTCTCTATTTATAACATAAAATGCGAGATCCAATCCCACCTTTCCGAAATAACACTACTTAATTAGAATTCTCATCATCATAATAGTATATCCAATATCCTATGTTTTTTGTCTTTATTCTTCTTCCTAATGTACTCCGCAAAAATGAATGAAGAAACCAGTTTTTTGTCGGTGACAAAACACCAACAAAAAAATGGCATTTTTTGATATGTGAAAAAAAAACAGAACAACTATGTATATGGTTAAAAGCTATGGTCATTGGAGGTTTTTTGAGGGTTATTGGGGTTTGTCTGAAAGTATCGTACTCCCCTGATTACAGTACTCTCGAGGTACTGTAGAAGCTTCATGTTGTTGATAGTCATTTGTTAAGGTCAAAAAAATTAATTTTCAAATTTCTAAAATATTTTTCAAGATTTTCAAAATCTATGAAATTAAAAAAAAATATACTTCTGGTTTTTGATTTCAAAATCCAATTTTCATATTTTTAAAACTTTTGCCACTTAATATAAGTTTCAAATTTTGAATATTAAAAAAAAAATTTATTCTTGAAACATTGCCATCTTTTAGGTTTGAAGAAAAATTTGATTTGAAAATCAAAAAATATATATATAATTAAATAATATTTTTTAAATAATATTTTAATAATATTTTTTCATATAATATTTTAATAATATTTTTAAATAATGTTTTTATTGATATTTTAATAATATATTTTTAATAATTTTTTGAAAAATATTTTTAATAATATTTTTTTAATAATATTTTTTAAAAATTTTCCGAATATTAAAAAATTAACTTTCTTAAACAAATTGATTTTTCATTTTTTTAAATCAATTTTCAAATTTTAATTTTAGTTTACGAAAATTGGATGAACTTAAATTTTTTTCAGAACATTTTTCAAATTTGAAATCTGAAAATTAGTTTTTTTTTGGCTGCACGCCAAGTCTCTACAGTAATCCTATTCCTAATTGAGACCCTCTACAGTACCTCCATAGATTACTGTAATTTGAAAATGCCTCAAAAAATACCTCATACTTCATCTTCCTCTTATCAATGACTAATTTTTACACTTTTCCAATATCCCCTCTTGTTCCCCAAAAAAGGATATTATATTAGTCAGCAGTTTCATTTTCCTCAACTTTTTCTTTTTTTTTTGCCAATCTCCTCCTCCCAGACAATTCTTGAATGTTTCATTTTCATTTTCTACAAAAANAAAAAAAAAAAAAAAAAAAAAAAAAAAAATTATGCGCATTTTCAAAAGTGATTTTTTCTTTCGTCTATCCTATTTGTCAACAAATCGTTATTATGTAGAGATAGTCTATTTGTTCCACTGGATGCAAATTTCTTAAGTACCCATTTCGCTCTGTCTCTTTTTTTTTCGTTGTTGGCATTTTTGTTGTTCTGAATTGAATTGAAACACAGTCAGAAATGAGACAAAATATGGATTTTCACTTTTTTGCGCTTTGTTTTGGCGATTTTTGACCAATTTTGTGGCTTAATTTTTTGACACTGAAAATTAACATAATTTCAGAGGTCATTTTCGGCCGAGAATTTCACTTCGTGGCCTAGAAAACCAAGATCTTGGTTTTCTAGGCCACGTGACTTTGTTATTACTCTTCTTTTAAAGGTTTTGAAGGTTTATTCCGTTGTATAGTCCTAATTTTCTGTTAGTTTTTGTGAATATGACCTAGAAAACCAAACTCATGGCCTAGGAATTCAGCCATTTGGTTTTCTAGGCCACCAAGTTCAGCTAGTTTAAAAAAAAAAATTTGGAGCCTTAGAATGGAAAAGAATCCATTCTTAGATAGGGTGACCTAAAAATCCCAAACTCATGGCCTAGAATTCCAAGAATTGTAGTTTTCTAGGCCACGGACTTTTTTTTTGACAAGATCAACTGGTTAATCTTAGAAGTTACTAGCCGATTCTCGCAAAGAATTTTTTGATGTGGCCTAGAAAACCAATTGGTGGCCTAGGATTCCAGAAATTTGGATTTCTAGGCCATGTGTGAGGATTTTGACACAAAATTTGGTTGTTTTTTTTAATTATGGAAATGCAAAGTCACGTACATGGTCTAGGATACCAACTTCGTGGTCTAGAAAGCCAACTACGTGGCCTAGAAAGCCAACTACGTGACCTAGAATACCAACTTCGTGGCCTAGAAAGCCAACTACGTGACCTAGGATACCAACTTCGTGGCCTAGAATACCACCTTCGTCACTTAGGATCAAACTGCGTGGCCTAGAATACCAACTACATGGCCTAGGAAACGAACTATATGACCTAGAATACCAACTTCGAGGTCTAGAAAGCCAACTACGTGACCTAGGATACCAACTTCGTGGCCTAGAATACCACCTTCGTGACTTAGGATGAAACTTAGTGACCTAGAATACCAACTACATGGCCTAGAATACCAACTTCGTGGCCTAGAATACCACCTTCGTGACTTAGGATCAAACTTAGTAACCTAGAATACCAACTACATGGCCTAGAATACCAACTTCGTGGCCTAGAAAGCCAACTACGTGGCCTAGAATACCACCTTCGTGACTTAGAATACCAACTACGTGACCTAAAATACAAACTACGTGACCTAGGATACCAACTACGTAACCTAGGACACCAACCACGTGGCCTAGAATACCAACCAAGTGGCCTAGAACCCCAAAATGTATATCCTAAGCCAAAAAACATCCCACAAACAAGCACAAACAAAATGCTCCAAGCGCATGCTCATCCAATGTATACATGTTCATCAATTATGTCGCCAAGTGGCCTATTATTTATTTGCCCAAGCTTTTTTCTCATCAACAAGGTCATTTTTCTTTCCCAAAATTTAGTGAATTTCAGAAAAGCGATTGGCAAAAATTAATTTCATATTCTTGATCAGCTGCTCAAGATCTACAAAATGATATAATTCTCGTCGAAAAAAAATTATTTTCGCTATTTTTTGTCCCGCTGAGAACTACTACATATGCATACCAATAAAAAGCCCCCTTTTTTCCATTAAACAACAACAAAAAAACGAACAAGTTTCAGTCAGCGCAATCGATTAGTCATGCGGAAACCGTTGGGTTTCACAAGTTACTTTTTACCTGAACAATGTGGACGGTTTTTTTTTTACTTTACACCTACCTTGTATGCTTTTGTTCAGGTTTCATGTACATTAGAACTTGTCAGTTTGATGTGCAGGTTCTTGGGGGGTACTGTAGTTTTGGAGAATAGCTAGGATGTTCTGGGGGTTCTGTAGCACCCGATTTTCCCAATTTTCTAGTCCATTTTTGAAGCTTTATGTGAATTTTTACAGTCACATAGTGTTAACACTCAAAATCATTGTTTTTTTCTTGCAAAAAATGGGGGGTAGCTCCTATTTTGACTGAAATTAGACCTAAAATTCGAAATTTGCGTGAAAGAATAGACTTTTGAACCCTTTTTTCGAGTCATATGGCCTAGGAAACCAATGTTCTTGGGTCCCTCGGCCATGAGTTGGGAACCTAGGCCACGTTGAGAAATTTATACAAAAATTAGTTTCTAGGGTAATTTTTTAAGGTGATTTTGATGATCGGTAGTGAAATCGGTCTAAATGAGCTTCAAATTTGGTTTTCTAGGTCACAATTTGGTATTCTAGGACATGAGCTAAACATCTCCCAGAGTTCACTTTTTTCCTGAGATCGACCCCAAAATTCGGAACCTACGATCAAAACTAGGCCAGAATCTGATTCTCACGTCAAATGACCTAGAAAACCAACTTTTTGGGTTTTTTAGGCCATGGTTTGGTTTTCTAGGCCTTGATTTGGTTTTCTAGATCATGGTTTGGTATCCTAGGCTATGATTTGGTTTTCTAGATCATGTAGTTGGTTTCCTAGGTCATGGTTTGGCTTTCTAGGCCATCTATTTGGTGTCTTAGGTCATGGTCTGAAATTCTAGGCCATTTTTTGGTATCCTAAGCCATGGTTTGGATTTCTAGGCTATGGTTTAGATTTCTAGGCCATGGTTTGGTTTTCTAGACCACGTAGTTGGTATCCTAGGCCATGGTTTGGATTTCTAGGACATGGTTTGGATTTATAGGTCATGTTTGGGATTTCTAGGCCATGGTTTGAATTTCAAGGCCATGGTTTGGTTTTCTAGACCATGTAGTTGGTATCCTAGGCCATGTAGTTGGTATCCTAGGCCATGGTTCGGTTTTCTAGGCCATCTAGTTGGTTTCCTAGGTCATAGTAAGAAAGGTTCCACTTCCTACTTGTCACCAGTTCAATTACCTGATCCCTAATTCGCGCGCCTATAAATCATTGTTTTTTTTTTTTTCGTTTCTTCTCGTTGCCGCCTACCGTTCCATGCTTTGTCATGAAATTATTACACAATGCCTTATTCCATTTTACACACACACACACAGGAAAAAACATTTGTTCTCTCTCCTCTTTTTCCCTTTTTTAAGTACCTGCGCGAGAATTTTTTGTTGTTCTTTTTTGAGAGTGTTTGGAATTTTGCCAAGAATTTTAATGAAGAGGTTTTTTTATAGATTTGTTGGGCATTGATAGGGTTTGGAGTTGGAATTTAGAATCTTTTTTGGAACCATGGATTATTAGGGATTAGTTCTGGAGAACCTGGATTCAAACCTCAATAATCTCGCAGTTCAGATCCAGATCCTTTAATATTGTGCCCGATTTTCGAATATCTTCGTATTCAGACCTAGATTAAGAACCTGATTGATAAGGTTTAATTTTAGGGCCTAAAAAGAGAACCTGTTCAGACCTGAAACCCATAATTTCAGTTTCGGGTCTTTTCTGAAACCTGTATTTTTTTGGTGGTACCTAGAAATCTTCAAGGGCTCACTTCTGAACCCGACTCTTAGAACCATAAAGCTACTATTTTTAGAAGCCGATAATTGAATTTTAGGGTCTTAATCGGGTCCTATGTACGTAGTTTTGGATCCCATAGTTTCAGTTTTTGGAACCTCCAATTTTTGAACCTGGGTTCTGAGATTCTTGAATTCTGGACTACAGACTTCAGAATCTATGGTTCCGGAGTTTCAGATTTTGATCTAGAAGTTCTGGATAGTCTTATTTTAAGAAAACTTTTCAGAACATCGAAGTCAGCAATTTGAACTCAGAATCTTTGACTTTGAGATTCGGATTCAGAATCCCTTTTTTTCAGGTCTACATCCTGAATTTTCTGAAAATCTTCTAAAATTCTTGAATTCAGGAATACAGACTTCAGATTTTCAGAGTTTGATAAAGAAACTCAGATAGTTCTAGTTTCGAAGTTCATCTTTACACTAGAAATTTTAAATTTCAAAAAATGAATCCTCAACTTTGAGCTTCGGATTCAGAATCCAAATCTTTTAATCATCCTGAATTTTAGACATCTGAAATTGTGATTTTAGACTTCAGAATACCCCTTTTCTGGATCTAACACTTGATATCCTGAATTTTGGTCCCAAATGTGAAATCTCTATTTTTTGTACTCAATTTCAAACCTCACAATTTGGGACCCAGTCCTCTTGGACCTGAGAAAATTCTGAATCATATATTACGCCTTAGTTCTGAGGTATAGGAACATATTTTTGAATTTAGGACTCCAGAAGTAAAAGAGGTTCCAGAAGAGATAATTTGGGTCCCAATATCCAACACTTTTTTCTCTCAAAATCTCCCAAACCCTAAAAAAAATTCCACAAAAATAGAAAACCTTGAAAAAACACGCTTTTTTCCTTTTCCTGTCAGATTTTTATCGGGGCCGGCGGCGGCCGACAAAAAATCTAATGTTGAAATCTAGCAAAAAATGCGGTGACTAGCCTAATTTCTCACTTTTTTTTCTACATTTGGCCAATTTCGCATATTTTCGATATCAGATAATCCTCTCATAATTCATACATATCTGTATATTTTTTGTGTTTGTTTTTTTTTGTTGGTCTAAAGGTATACTGTATTTTAGCATGAGCTAGAACTAGACATGAACCTATATTTGGACCTAGAACGAGATATGAACCTAGATTTTGACCTAGAAATAGATATAGACTTAGATTTGGAGCTAGAAATAGATATGGACCTAGATTTGGACCTAGGCTAGATATGAACCTAGATTTGGGCCTAGAATTGTATATAGACCTAGATTTGGACCTAAAACTAGATATGAACCTAGATTCAGACCTACAACTAGATTTTGACCTAGATTTAGAGCTAGATCTAGATAAGGACCTAGATTTGGACCTATAACTAAATATTGACCTAGATTCGGACTTAGAACTATATATGAACCTAGATTTGGACCTAGAACTAGATATGGACCTAGATTTAGACCTAGTAATAGATATAGACTTAGATTTGGAGCTAGAAATAGATATGAACCTAGATTTGGGCCTAGAATTATATATAGACCTAGATTTGGACCTAGAACTAGATATAGATCTAAATTTGGATCTAGAACTAGATATGGACCTAGATTTGGAGCTAGAAATAGATATGGACCTAGATTTGGACCTAGATTTGGACCTAGGCCTAGATATAGACCTAGATTTCGACCTAGATTTGGACCTAGGCCTAGATATAGACCTAGATTTCGACCTAGATTTGGACCTAGGCCTAGATATAGACCTAGATTCGGACCTAAAACTAGATTTAAACCCCTGTAACATAAAAATAACGCTTATCTCGAAAAAGTCGACTTTAACGCTAGAAAAATGAGTTCAAAAAAATTAAATTGTATAGAATTTTTTTTTAAATTTTAGATATCCTTTGTTTTTTCTTCAGTTTCAACATTTTCATCATATGATTTTGACCATAACTGAAAATCACAATTTTCAGCTTTTCAGGCGGAGCTCAGCAAAATATAGAACCAGGATATTGATCAGCTTAAAAAGCTGTATTAGATGATATAAATCTCTTTCAAATAACATCATTTTCAGCTACTGTATGTCCCTTTAAAAGTTCAAAAGACCACAATTTTCCCTCCTTTCCTTTCCCAGTTAAATAGTACTATTATGTATGATAATATAATAGTAATAATAGCTTATACTACTTGAAATGTACAATTCAAATGTATGTATGTAAAGAAGGGGTGGAAGGTGACTTTCGATTGTTTTCGGGACAAAAAGGGGAGGAGTCGGATTATAATCCGCCAAACATAACACCATGTTTGAACATTTTATTAACTATTATTTATTTTTGCTCCTCACCTTTTGAAGGGGATTCTTTAGACTTTTTTGTTGAATTTCTATATGATTTTTGAAAATATTTTGAATTTTTCATTTTTTTTAACTTTTATTGAGTGAAATGTTTAGAATTTTTTTGGTATTAAAATTTTTTTGAATTTCAGCAAAATGTTTAGACATTGAGAAAAAAATTGAAAAAAAAGAAATAAAAAGAAAAAAAAAGACAAAAAATGAAACAGAATGAAATTTTTTTTTTAACTTTTAAATAATTTGAAAAATAGATTAATTTTTTCCACCTGGATTTTTTCGGAATTATTTTTGAAAAAAAAGAAAAAAAGAAAAAAATGAAAATGAAAAGAAAACAAATGAAAAAAAAGAAAGAAAAGAAGTTCTCGTATTTGAAAGAAAAGAATTTCAAAAAATATTTTTAAAAATTTAAGAATTAAAAAAACGTTGTTTCCTTTTTTTCATTTTTTTTTCTCTTTCTTCCCATTTTTTGAGAACATTGAAAAAAAAAGAAAAAATCAAAAATAAAATCAAAAAGGATAAAAATTAAGAATTAAAAAAAAGTTTTTTCCTTTTTTAAATTCTTTTTTACATTTTTTTTCTCTATTTTTCCATTTTTTTCTTTTTCTAATACTTTTTCTTTCAAACTTTTCTTGAGAACAGGGTAAAAAAAGAGAAAAAACTGCAAAAGAATGAAAAAAAATGAAAAGAAAAAAAAGAGAAAAAGAGAAAAAAAAATAAAAAATGATAAAAAATGAAAAACTGAAACGGCGCCAAATTCCTGTAATTCCCCTATTTCAACCCATTCTTCTCCTCCTCAACCCAAAAATCCAAAAAACCCTTTGTTTTTTCTCGATGTTTCTGTTTTGATCTTCCATCCTTTTCACTTTCTCCCATTTTTGTCCTTGGAAAAAGTATTTTTCTTGCTGTTTTCTGATAACAATTTTCTAATTACTAGTTTTCTTCATTTTTCAATTCTCAAATGCCATGTACCTTTAACCCACAGTAATATTTATTTTTTTAGATGAAGATCTATTGGGTCCTTTTGTTACTTTTGCCCCTAATCACATTATGTCAAGAAGAAGCAGATGAGAATTCAGAAGATGTGTTTGAGATTCAGATGAGCTCGGGGTCGGATGAAATTGTGACGGCGGAGAGTGAGAATCCGGGCATGGATGGATTTGTGACGAGCACAGAGATGATTGAATTAAATGATACTTCACTAGAGGTCAAGGAAGTGTCCAAAGGTGGGATTTGAACCTAGACCTAGATATGGACAAAGATTTGGAGCTAGAACCAGATAAAGACCTAGATTTGGACCTAGATTCGGACCTAGAACTCTATATAGATCTAAATTTGGACCTAGAACCGGGTTTGGACCTTGATTTGGAACTAGAATAAGACATGGACCTAAATTTGGACCTAGAGGTAGATATGGACATAGATTCAGACGTAGACCTAGATATGGACCCAGATTTGGACCCAGAATTAGATATGAACCCAGATTTGGACATAGAACTGAATATGGACCCAGATTTGGACATAGAACTAAATATGGACCTAGATTTGTACCTAGAACTAGATATGAACCTAAATTTGGACCTAGAAGTAGATGTGGAAATAGATTAGGACCTAAAACTAGATGTGAACTTATATTTGGACTTAGAACTATATATGAACCTAGATTTGAACCTAGACCTAGATATGGACAAAGATTTGGAGCTAAAACCAGATAAAGACCTAGATTTGGACCTAGATTCGGACCTAGAACTCTATATAGATCTAAATTTGGACCTAGAACCGGGTTTAGACCTTGATTTGGAACTAGAATAAGATATGGACCTAAATTTGGACCTAGAGGTAGATATGGACATAGATTCAGACGTAAACCTAGATATGGACCCAGATGTGGACCCAGAATTAGATATGAACCCAGATTTGGACATAGAACTAAATATGGACCCAGATTTGGACATAGAACTAAATATGGACCTAGATTTGTACCTAGAACTAGATGTGAACCTAAATTTGGACCTAGAAGTAGATGTGGAAATAGATTAGGACCTAAAACTAGATGTGGACTTATATTTGGACCTAGAACTAGATATGGACCCAGATTTGGACCCAGAATTAGATATGAACCCAGATTTGGACATAGAACTAGATGTGGACCTATATTTGGACCTAGAACTAGATATGAACCTAGATTTGGATCTACGACTAAATATGGACCTAGATTTGTACCTAGAACTAGATATGAACCTAAATTTGGACCTAGAGGTAGATATGGACATAGATTCAGACGTAGACCTAGATATGGACCCATATTTGGACCCAGAATTAGATATGAACCCAGATTTGGACATAGAACTAAATATGGACCCAGATTTGGACATAGAACTAAATATGGACCTAGAGGTAGATATGGACATAGATTCAGACGTAGACCTAGATATGAACCTAAATTTGGACCTAGAAGTAGATGTGGAAATAGATTAGGACCTAAAACTAGATGTGGACCTATATTTGGACCTAGAACTAGATATGAACCTAGATTTGGATCTACGACTAAATATGGACCTAGATTTGGACCTAGGGCTAGATTTGAACCTAAAGTTTGACTTTTTCAGGTCCAATTTTTTTTGATCTTTTAAAATTGTCTATTCCAATAGTCACAAAAAATCAAATCAAGAAATACCGGTCCTCATTTTGGGTGCTTTAAGGAAATTTTCAAAAAACTAAGCAAGGTTCAGTTTTTTGACTCGGTCCGTTGAAAAGAGCTTGAGAGATATTGGTCTTATTTTCAGACCTGGTTCAAAAATTGTTGAGAAATATCAACTTGGAACTTTTTAAATATGTGTTGCAATTTTCGTAGCAAAAGTTTTTGAGTATGGTAAACATCTTTTGCACAAAACTGTACCCAATTTTTAACCTATTTAAGGTCCAAAGTTAACTGACCTAGATTTGGATTTAATTTTTAGAGAACGGATATTTGGGCATAGTTAATGATGGTGACGTTTTTTTAAAAAAAATCAAAATTGAAGTTTCTAAAACTATAATATTAAGCTCCATCAACAATTTAGAATGGAACCATGGTGAAAACTTGGGTGCGTCTCTTTTTTTCTGTGAAATCAACATCACCATGATGTTCAACACATATATTCAAAAGATCAGCCCTGTTCGAAACCATTTCCAAACCAAATTCAGATTCAGAATTTTTTCTGAACTTCAATCAAATTCAGAAATACGCATTTTTATCTCCACCTCTTACCATTATTTCCTTCCAGCCAACCTATTCACACCAATCACTCCACTAGACCCCGAAGCGGTGTTCCACAACTTCTCCACAGCCACATTTGAAATGGATTCAGAAGAGGAAGATGAGTCGAATGAGACGAGAAATGAGTCTACAACATTCTCGATTCCAATCGAAGAAGTTGTGGCTGACAGGAGGGTTCTGAAAGAGAAGGAGCCGACCAGGAAAGGTGAGAGCACAAAAATTTGGGTGAAGAGCTCTTGAATCCACTGTTGAGATCTAGAAGCTATTTCTGCGAGCCCAAGGTGTACTGTAGAAATTTATGGGCCTAACATCATAAACACTGTTTCCAGAAGTGATCACCTCTACAACTACAACTGTCTCCACCTCATCAGCCGATTTGGCCACTGAAGTTGATGGTAAGTTCATCTAGGGTTCGAAATTATAACAGGATGTTGATCAGCGTAAAATTCTGAGTCGAATGGTATACATTTACCCGGGTAGACTGGAAAATTGAAAAATTTGAGTTTTGTACTTCTCTCGGACAAGATTTTCAGAATTTTTTGAAATTTCATCAAAAGTAGGTCATGTTTATACTCATATTGACCAGAATTTTATGTTAAATCTAATAAAGATATCGAGAGTCCATGAAATTCTATACTCTTCGTGGCGAGACCCGAAAGTGAGCTTGACCTTGAAAGCTGACTTTTTCTGAAAATTTGACAAACAAAAATTCTATCAAAAGTAGGTCACGATTATACTCAAACTGATCAGAATTTTACGCTGAATCTCATGGTGACATTGAAATGTCACGAAAACTAATGCTTTTCGTGGTGAGACCCTAAGTTACCTTTGAAAGTTCAATAAATCTAGTTCTGTACTTCTCTCGGACAATAATTTGCAATTTTTTATTTTTTGAAGCACATTTCTAAGAAGTGCGGTTTTTTAAAAAATAATTTTCGATGTAGTATGACGTCTCTAGCCTGAATATGTGTGAATACTACTGTAGGGTTACTGTATGGGTCTCGCCACGAAAACTCTGCGCGTCATTCAAATTTGGTCATGTTTATACTCATACTGACCAGAATTTCACGCTCATTATCATGGTGATACCTACGGTAACCTGGGCTCAATTTTCAGAAAACGAAACTCCATTCGATCAAAGTGCTTTGGAAGGTCTTTTCGAGCCAGACGGCTCGCCAATCGTCGAACCTACAGTACCTCTAGAGTCACCAGCTTTCCCAATTGTCAAAATGGCCGAGGAGGACACGAAGATTCTCATCGACACAACGCCCACCACTACAGTACCCTCAACTACAGTACCAATGACAACAGAGGCCACAGAGGCAACAGAGGAACCAACAACAACGACCACTACAACTACAATGAGTACTACAGTACCCCTAACTACAGTACCCCAGCAGAAAATGTTCGCACTTCCCGCCAAATCGATCAAAACCCCAATATCGATTCGAATCACCTCGCTGGAATTTTCAGAAGATTTCGAGAATATGGAGACTGGTCCAGCTAAGAAGTTGATCAAAGATATTGGACCAAGGGTAGGTCGACATACAGTACACCTACAGTACTCCCTCCCTATTTCCAGATCGCCGAGTATATTCAAATAATCAGTGGCGACGACGAGGGTGAAAATGTGTTGGGCGTCGATATCAAATCGTTCCAACCGGGAAGCGTCATCGTCGCCGCAGAGGTGGCGACAAAAAAATCGCTAGGCGACTCGCAAATGAGTGCCAACCTGTTGGAAGCGGCGATTTCGCGAAACGCCTCGCGACTCGGCGAATATACCGTTGACTCGTTGAGTGTGACTGTGGATGGTATGACGTCGCAAGCGTACCTCGACGCCATTTCCACGTCATCGCGACGCGACGAAGACGCCGACGCGACTTCGTTGTCTTCTCTGATTTTGATAGTTATTGCGGTTTCCCTGATTGTTATTACAAGTGTAGCACTATGTGTGATTATGGTAGGTGTCTACAGTAACCTGACTGACCTACAGTACCCTAAATCTTCCAGATCTCCACTAAAAAACGACGACAATCCACGATGAAACTAAGCATTGAAAATTCAGTTAGAAGTATGACCCCTGAATCCGGTACATCTCCTCAACATTCAGTTCATTTGTAAGTACAGTACCCCTGACCTACAGTACCCTACAGTATATATATATATTTTTTGTAGAATGTCCTACGGTCACCGCGCTTCAACTACGCAAAAAACGCAAATTGATGAGACTAATTCGGTTATGTATTAATTAGGAGTATACTTTGTGTGTTATGTTCCTTTAAACAGTTTGTACATATGTGCCTTGCCATAAAATTATTATTATTATCTGTGTATGTTCCTTTAATCACGAACACACAGAAGGCTTTGCTGAAAAACCCATAAATATTCGCTGAAAACTCGAAATTTCGAAATTTTTGAGCCAAATGGATATTTTTATGATTCTCAGCACGAAAAATCGGTCTGTTTTAGTATAAACATCATATGATTTGGAGCATTTTGACAATCTACAGTAACCCCGTGGGTCTCGACGCGAAAGAAAGTTAATTTGCTGAAAATATATCTTGTTTATACTCAATTTGATCAGAAATTTCTGAATGTTTTGGATTTCACCACCGAACTTTAATTAAATGGAGAATTTTCTGGATTTTATTCAAGTTTGATGATTTTTTAACACGTTTCGTGTTGAAAACTCGAAATTTCGAAATTTTTGAGCCAAATGGATATTTTTATGATTCTCAGCACGAAACATCGGTCAGTTTGAGTATAAACATCATATGGTTTGGAGCATTTTGACAATCTACAGTAACCCCGTGGGTCTCGACGCGAAAGAAAGTGAATTTGCTGAAAACATATCTTTTTTATACTCAAACTGATCAGAAATTTCTGAATGTTTTGGATTTCACCACCGAACTTTAATTAAATGGAGAATTTTCTGGATTTTATTCAAGTTTGATGATTTTTTAACACGTTTCGTGTTGAAAACTCGAAATTTCGAAATTTTTGAGACAAATGGATATTTTTATGATTCTCAGCACGAAAAATCGGTCAGTTTGAGTACAAAAATCAAATGATTTGGAGCATTTTGAAAATCTGCAGTACCCCGTGGGTCTCGAAGCGAAGAAAGTGAATTTGCTCAAAATGTGTCTTGTTTATACTCAAACTGACCAGAATTTTCTGAATATTCCGAATTTCTACATTAAATCTGGATTCAATTTAGTAGTTATTGCTTTCTTTCAATAAAAACTTCAATTTTTTTATTAAAATTTAGATTTTCGAGTTATTTTGGTATAATTTTTTCATGGTCTATGTATACAACAAACCTTCAAACATCTATAGGTCAAAAACTGTTATAACTAGTCTCTGGGAACTGACCCAGCCCCTTTTTCACACATTCTTCTGTCCTCTTCTCATTTGGTTCATTCTTATTTATTTTCTCCTACAAGATGCCCGTCGTGACCAAGAAAAAACCAGTGAGTCCAGAATATATATTTTTTTAAATTTAATCTTTAATATAAACATTTTCTCAGGGTTTCAATTATTATCTTCATTTGCCAAGAGAGTTGCGATTCATGGTGATCGATGAAATGGAACCTGTGGATAAGTAAGATTTACCCAAACGTTTCAAATATGAGAAAATTATATTTTTTTGCAGATGCAAATTTTCTCAATCCGCCAGGTTGTGTTATGCCGAAACAAAGGCTTCGAGGAGCTATTTATATGCGTTGGAAGTGAGCGGGGATAGATTGGGAACTGTGGTTGTTATTGATGTCAAGTTCGACAAAGATCAAGGGTTCCATTTGTTGTTCAACGATGACGATGGGAACAAAAGTGTTGAATGGTGAGTTTTTGGATATTTTCCTGAAATCTAGACAATATCTTGTTTTTCGGTGGTGAAATTCAGAATATTCATAATATTCTGATCAGTTTCAGTATGAACAAGATACAGTTCCAAGCAAGTTCATAACTTTCGCTACAAGACCCATAGGGGTACTGTAGATATTGAAAAGGATCCAAATCATATGATGTATAAAAGGAAATCGAGATTTCCGAATTTTCTGACTTTTTTCGGAAAAATACTTTCGGAAAATAATTTCCGACCAGATTTCTCGGAAAAAAAATTCCGAGAGGTCATTTCCGACCTAGCCTGGTTCCAAGCAAGTTCATAACTTTCACTACAAGACCCATAGGAGTACTGTAGATTTTCTAAAATGCTCTGATTTGAAGTGAACCTGGATATGACTTGTAAATGTGGATCCGGATCTAGATCTTGATATGCCTAATTATGGACTTAATTCTGTGTCTGCCCCTGTATATGGATCTGTACCTGAACTTGTATATGGGCGACATGAGCCTAGATCTGGACCAAAACCAAGATATGGACCTAGGCCTAGATTCGTATCTAGACCTAGCTATGCACCTATATCTGGACCTGAACCTGGACACTGTTCTAGTTGACACCAAAAAACCTCCTTTTTTCAGCATGACTCTGCAAAACGAAACCAAATGGATTTCAAATTTGGACAAAACCGTGGACTTGGTCGAACACGCTATGACCCATTTCAAAAACCTGTTGGGATGTTACCAGAACACCATCAAAAGCTTGAAAATCAGCGGCGAATTGTTCAGCCACAAATTGGTAGATTTTGATTTTGGCGTTCGGAGCTTCACCAATTTGGATGAACTGATCCTCGACGAGGCGATTTATGTTCAACAACTTTTGTCGAAAGTGCGAAAACCTTTGAAAAAATTGGAAGTTTTTGGGGAGATTGGGAAAGAGGTTCTAGAGAGTTGTGAACAGGTAAATATTTTGTCGTTTCGTAGATCTTACCACGCTGAAAACGAAGTCGTTATCAATTTTCACCAAACACAATCCTTAATACATAATTTTCAGCCTTGAAATTTACACTGAAAATACAAAAAATGTTCAAAAAACCATAAAAAATGGGATGTTATACTATACTATAGGGTAACTTTTTGCCCTAGACAGTTTATTTTGCATGAAAATGAAAAATTACAGCATTTTCAGCAAATTTAGATTTTTTTTGAGACAAAAAGAAATGAAAAACTGACAGACAAAAAAAAAATAATAAAAAACGTGTTTTTTTTTGCAAAGAATTTCCATGTTCTGAGATTTTCAGCCTAGATTTGAGGTTTTTGAAGAAAATAAATATTCGAGGTTTTCTCAATTTTCAGCTGAAAACTTTGGAGCTAAAATTCGTGCAACGAAAATTGAGCCAGACAAAAACTGAATACAGGATGTTGATCAGCGTTCGAAAATCTATCCAATGACATTTTTCTCATTAAAAATCTCCATATTTTTTGAATTCACGTGAAAAATGAAAATATTCATATTTTTGAAACGTGGGTAGGTATTTTAAGAGGGATTTTTCGTGTAAATTTCATTTTTTGACTGAAAATCACTTCGCTCTAAATATTGTAATTTAACATTTTGGGACCCATATCATGGCAGTGTTGGCTTTAAGTTCCAATCCATTTTGTCGATATTTTTTGGTACCCATTTTAAGCTCAGGGTGTTGCTTTAAGAAACTGCAAAAATCCGGTAGTTAGCTATGTCAACTTTAAATTTTCTAGTAATTCACAAAAATTATGAAAAATTCACATGAATAATAATAATTAAATGTTATGCTAGTTTTGTTTTTTTCACATTTTTTCTCAAAAAATTAAAGTTTATAGCCTTTTTCAAAATAGTTTTCAGCGATCATCAAAAATCTCCGGATTGATTTTTTAAGACAAAAATGTATTTTTTTTCAGATTTACCGAGTTGAAGATTGTCTCCACCTTCCAAACACTCAATTCACTGCTAAACAATTTTTCGAATTACCAGCCTCATGCATTAGCATTCCAATTGGCGAACTCACGGCCGAACACATTGTCAATATCATCAAATCTTGGCAAAACGATACAAGCGGCAAAGAAATCAGATGCTACGAATGGAGATATATGCAAGATTCACATTATAGAGGTCTTGTTGAAGCTATAAGTCCAAATATTGGTGAAACTGATGTATGGTGAGTGGGTTGAATGGAAAATCGATTCTGACAAAAAAATATATATATTGAATTTCAGGTTTCAACATCATGATTTCCTTGAAAATGGGGAACATGCCTGCCTTTATTATAAGGATTATACGTCACTTGTATTTAAGACAAATCCATGAGATTTGTTATATTTGTATTTCACATCACATAATAAAATTGTTTTTAAAAATAAAATGAATATTTTTATAACATTCAGCACAAAAATCCGGTCAGTTTGAGTATAAACATCATATGGTTTGGAGCATTTTGAGAATCTACAGTACTACACAGGTCTCGAAGCGAAAGTTGTGAACTTGCTTGGAATTGTATCATGTTTATACTCAAACTGATCAGAATTTTATGAATATTCTGAATTTTTACACTAAACATTGCCTCAAGGCAGTATTCACTTGGTTTTGTTGAAGTTGACTGGTTTTATAATTCTTTTCGCGTTGAAACGTGGGAATTTCGGAATTTTTGACCAAAAAAAATAATTTTAAGATTCTCAGCACAAAAATTTGGTCAGTTTGAGTACAAACATTAAATTATTTGGGGCATTTTGAAAATCCACAGTACCCCCAGGGGTCTCGAAGCGAAAGTTATGAACTTGCTTGGAATTGTATCATGTTTATACTCAAACTGATCAGATTCTTCTGAATATTTCGAATTTCATCACAAAACTTTGATTTGATGAAGTATTCACTAGATTTCATTGAATTTCAATATATTTCTAACACTTTTCGCATTGGAACATAATATGATATTCAATAAAATATGCTACTGAAAGCGTATTGAAATTTTATCATAAACAAGTCAAAAGTTGACGTAATACTTTTAATTTGTACTTCTCCGAATACATTTATCAGTAGCCTTCTTGCGCGTGGTGAAAGTACCTGCTACCGCAATTTTCTCCTATCAAGCCACATAATCGATGACGTCATCCTGCATAATGTGCATTTGTTCATGTGTCTACGTCTCTCTCCAGAGAGCAACACAGTTCTCATTATTCTCATTATTTCTTTCCATTTGTATAGATTTTTCACCCAAAAATTAAGTTTTCGAGAATTTGTTTTTGAAAAAAGTTGTCCAGCTATTCGTTCAAAGTTTCCAAATTTTTAAGTTCGAACATTTTTTTTTGGTAAATATCCCTTGAACCTAAAAAATGCGCTCTTCCTTTCAAAAACCTGTCAACTCCCTGTATGTTCTCGACATTTAATTACTTAATTTTGAGTTTTAGCAACATAATTAATATCATGTATTTGTGGTGAACAAATTAGGTTCCACCCAAAAATCCGCCAAAGCCCCTGCTCTTCAATCTCCTTGTTTTTGCAAGGTGAGTGCCAGCTGGTGGACATACCTAGTGAGCTCGCATTATTTTTCATTTCGTTTTGAGCTACTAAAATGGACGATGTTATTGTTATTGATGAAGGGGAAGAAGAAAGAGTAGGTTTTTTTTTTGCTGAAACGAGAATATATTTGAATTTCAGACATTTGAGTATTATCTTGATCTACCGGAGGAGATGAGGACACCGATTATTGATCGGATGCGGGAAAGAGACAGGTGAGCCAGTTCATCAGAGCATAGATTAACTTGATGTGATATATTTTACAGATGTTGTTTCGCAGGAACATC
The DNA here is from genome assembly GCA_900536415.3 of Caenorhabditis sp. 38 MB-2015. Taxonomy (NCBI): domain Eukaryota; kingdom Metazoa; phylum Nematoda; class Chromadorea; order Rhabditida; family Rhabditidae; genus Caenorhabditis; species Caenorhabditis quiockensis. The sequence continues at coordinate 11,202 of LR549269.1, read as the reverse complement.
GAAGATGAACAATAAAGAAGCCAAGGCTTCTAAAAACTATTTATACAAACTAGAACTTCAACCTCTCGCTACATTCTTTTTACTCAAAATCTATTACACTAAGCGCCCTGATGAAGGTTTCAATATAAAATTCAACAATCTTGCCAATCATAAATCTGTGGATTTGTAAGTTGGTTTTGTTTTAACTGATCTACTCACAGTAGTGATCAAAAAGTTGTTCATAAGTAAGAAAATTGACATAACTCGGCTAAAAATGGTTTGTTTGGATCTATATTTTGCACAGTCTTTCCCAAAGATTTCAGAAATACTGCGAATTAAATAAAAGGGCCGAAAGGGCTATTTCAAACAGAGTTATGACGAATTTCTGGCACGTTTTTCATCAGAGAAATAGTGTGGATTAGAAGGAGACATAGAGAAAATAGAGTGAAGTCTACGAGTAGATCAAAAATATTTTACAATTTCAATTTTTCGCGGGACGACACTGGCTGATTTTCTCTGGCTGTGCATGAAGGTAACCACCAGATTTTTTGATCTACTGAAAGTTTCTTGTTCCATATCAAATATACAAAAATTTAGAGAAAGGAAAAATCCAAACAGCGAACTAAAAAAAATTTCCCCGTTTCCAATAGTTTAAAAATATCGATTTGATGGTTTGAATATTACAGGCATTTGCGTGGTCGGCCTCGGCGAAATCTACCTCCCTATAGTCAAACCAGATATGATAATTCCGTTGATATGCTGGAGTATTGTGTTGAACACTTCAAAAACTTGTGGAAACACTATCAAAAATCAATACAATGCTTGGTTATTCATAGAGATGAGTTCAATGAAGGCTTGGGAACTTTCGATTTTGGGGTCAGCAGTTTCAAAAATCTGCAGGAACTTGCAATAGATCAGATTTATATGGAACATCTTCTACCGAAAATTCGACATCCTTTAAAGAAGTTGATCATCTATGAACCAACTAGCGATGAGAGTTTAGCGAATTTTGAACAAGTTGGTTGAAATTAAAATTATCTAGAATTCAGTTTTTGTGTTTCAGATTTATCAAGTTCAAGAAGAGCTCGAATTTCTGTACACCGGATTTAATGATGATCAACTTTACCGAATATCAACACCAATTGCTACTATACATATCGGTATATTAACAGTTGAAAATGTTTACAACTATCTGTGTGATTGGCAAGACGGAGTTATTGAAAGGGAGTTGCGGAGAATTAAGTGGATGGTGCCATTTCCATACAACTTCGACTGTCTAGAATTGTTTCAATGTTTTGACAATACTAGGCCTGATGGTTTCAGAGAGTAAGTTACATGGTCTAACCAGGGGATAAAAAAAATATATTTTTTTCTTTTCATTAAAGGGGGAATGCCCTATTGAAAATCTGATACGGTTCTCTACACCATTCGATTCACAATCTTGTTTTATATATGTGTATAAATTTTCGAAATTTTTTATTGAGTTTCAGTATGGTTTTTTTGAGCTCAAAGTGGTCCAACTTTCGCTCGGAGTGCACACACGAGCGAAAGTCGCTTTCGCTTCTCTCTCTCCTTTTCTCTTCTCTGCGTCTCTTCTAGCTGCCGCTTTCTCTCATCTTTTCGCTGAGCGAAAGTTGGTCCATTTTGAGCTCGAAAAAACCATATTCAAACTCATTTAAAATTTTTGAAAATTTATACACATATAAAAAACAAGATTCTGAATCGAATGGTGTAGAGAACAGTATCCGATTTTTATTAGGGAATTCCCCCTTTAATTTATGAATATTAAACCAATATAATTTCAGAATTATACAGCCCTTTGAAGGGGGGAAAAGGACTTCTCATGCATGCGTTTGACAGTTTTGAATTTGCTGTTCTCTAACAATACATTAAAATTAATCATATTTTCTGTTTGAAACGACAAAATTTTCTAGAACTTTTTTATATGCCACCTTGCTTTGAATTTTTATCTTGGCTATTTGAAACCTCTGTATTTTTCTTATTCATCCCAGGTTTTTTATTGTATTTTTTTTTGGCACAAATGTATTTTTGATAAATAATAAATTGGTTAAATAAAATAATAGAAAAATTATCTGTTTTTTTTCGCTCTATTTAATTATAATATCCAGAATAAATTTTTTCAAACGGACAAATGGGCGAAAAAGTGCGGGCAAACGGGCAAACAGACAACCAGACCCGTTTTCCCGATTTCAGAATTCTAGTCCAAAGTTGATACTGTAATATTCACAGAGAGATAGTAATCCAAAATACCAATCCTTGAATTTACAAATATAAATTTTAGATCACAATTTTAAGACCTATTTTCAAAATCTTATTCTTAGGAATTGTGAAAAAAAAATGGTTCTTTCTGTTGAATCACGAAGTCTCAGAAGTCAATGTGCTCAAAGATCCCTATTTTGTTACCCAATTTTAAGTGCTCAACATAATTAACATCATGTCCTAGTGGTAAACAAATTAGGCTCCGCCCACAAATCCGCCGACCAAACTGCTTATTAATCTCCTCTTTTTGCAAGGTGAGTGCCAGCTGGTGGGCATACCTAGTCAACTCGAATAATTTTTTTTTTCGTTTTGAACTACTAAAATGGATGATGTTGTTGTTATTGATGAAGGGGAAGAAGAAAGAGTAGGTTATTTTTCGCTGAAACTAAAATATCTTTGAATTTCAGACCTTTGAGTATTACCTTGATCTACCGGAGGAGATGAGGACACCGATTATTGATCGGATGCGAGCAAGAGACAGGTAAGAGGCCGAACATCAGATCATACTCGGATAATTTCCCGCAGCCGAGCGGCAACTGTTGCGGACTGCCCGCACCTGTTGCGGCCAAAAAATAAGGAAAATCAAGTGGCGGAAAAAATTGATAAATTGAGAGATATTTTCGCAGCGACTGCGGGGCGATTGCGGCTGGTTTTTTTGCCCGCAGCTTCTGCGGACACCAAAAAAGCGACGATATTGACATTAAGTCAGTGATGAGCATTGTCGGCGTTTTTCATTTTTTAATTTCGAAAAAAAATTGTTTTTTTTTCGTTTTTGTTCCAACGGACACTAATTACGCGTTTTGAATCGTATTCAACTGATTGATCAAGAAGAATGGTGAGTTGTTATCGTAATTTTATAGAATTTATTGAAAATTACAGGAATCTGCTCACCATTTAATCATATCTTCCGATTCTGAAATACAAAAAAAATGGAAGGTAAGAAATTTATTACATACCCAAATACCCAGTGACGTTTTACAGTTGCTGAACAGAGCAGTCTACGCCATTCATCATGTATCAGTGCTACTGGTAACTTCTATCAATTTTTCATACTTTTACATACTTTTTTTAGAGATTACAATATCCCGTTTACGATTCTTCTTAGTGTAATGATTCCAGTGATAAAATTAAAAATGTGAATTATTTATATGAAGATAAGGAGAAGATGATGGAATTTCAATGAAGCCCAAATTCAGGATGATGATAACTTTGGTTCAATGAATGACCGCTTCTCGAACAGTTAGGAAAATGAAAACAGAAAAGGTAGGTGTTTTGATTTCAGAGAAGAAATTAAGAGAGTCTTTTTATAAAAAGGGAAAAAGCGTCGGACAAAGAAAAAATCATAGTCCGCGATAGGAAGAAAAATTCCCCGATTTGGAGTGCACCGATGAATACAAAAAGGGCTATAAACCGAAAAAATTATCCGTGTTATGAACATTGTCTACAACAACTGGGAAAAGAAAATTGCCATGAAGATCGGTTGTTAATTGTCATTATTTATTTTTTCAAAATTTTTCAAATGTTTTTCATTGTTGTAACTAATAATTTGTTTGTGCTGAAAATAAATTTTTCTTCATTTGTAATTACCAGGACTAGCCTATGGAAATACCAGGAATGAACTATTGTCCGCTAGAAAGCCCACTACCCCTCAACTGTCGTGGCCCGCAACCATCCCGCAATCGCTGCGGCTCCACCCGCAACCGTCCCGCAGTTGTTGCGGTTCCACCCGCAACCACCCCGCAGTCGCTGCGGCTTTACCCGCAATCGCCCCGCAGTCGCTGCGGTGTTTCCCGCAACCGCATCGCAATCGTTGCGGCTCGGTTGCCCGCAAAACTGCGGGCAAGACCCGCAAAATTGCGGGCAGAGTCCGCAAAAGTTGCGGGAAATCATCCGAGTAGATTAACTTGATGTGATACATTTTACAGATGCCGTTTCGCAGGAACATCGAAGATGAACAATAAAGAAGCGAAAGCTTCTGAAAACTACTTGTACAAATTACAACTTCAACCTATGGGTGAATTCAATTTGCTCGAAATCTATTACACTAAGCGCAATGATGAAGGTTTCAATATAAAGTTCAACGATCTTCCTAATGAAAAATCTGTGGAATTGTAAGTTTTTTATCTTGACTGATCTACTTCTAGTAGTTTTTGATATAACTCGGCTGAAAATGGTTCGTTTGGATCTATATTTCGCACAGTTATATAAGAAATATTAAAAAAATATATTACAGGGTTTTGCGTGATCAATTGTTATTTCGAATCTTACCTCCCTATAATCAAACCAGATGTGATAATTCCGTTGATATGCTGGAGTATTGTGTTGAACACTTCAAAAACTTGTGGAAGCACTATCACAAATCGATTCAAAGTTTGTGTATTTATACGGATGTGTTCAGTGAATGCTTGGCAACTTTCGATTTTGGGGTCGGCAGTTTTAAAAATCTGCAGGAGCTTGCAATAGATCAGATTTATATGGAGCATCTTCTTCCGAAAATCCGACATCCTTTAAAGAAGTTGATCATCTATGAACCAACTAGCGATGCGAATTTAGCGAATTTTGAACAAGTTGGTTGAAGTTATCCCGATTTCTCCGAATTTCAGCTATTCTGTTTCAGATCTATCAAGCTCAAGAAGAACTCGAATTTCTTTACACCCGCTTCAATAATGAGCAACTTTATCGTATATCAGCTCCCATAGCTACCGTGCATATCGGTGTGTTAACTATTGAAAATGTTTACAACTTTCTGCGCACCTGGCAAGACGGATCTCTTGGAAGAGAGTTGGAGACAATTAAATGGATCTTACCACGAACATCCAGATTCAACTATCAAGAACTGTTTCAACGTTTTGGCACCGCAACGCGTAACGGTTACAGAGTGTAAGTGACTTGGTCTAATGAGGAGATGGTTTTAAGACATATGTATGTCATTTTGTAGATCTTGACACGCTGAATAATAATCCGTGATCAATTTCAGCCCACCGCCTCTCTGAAACTGAGAGTTGAGCCAAATGATTCTTCGGCATGAAAAGAACCCTAGAAATATCTATTTTTGACAAAAATCACTTTCTGTACTTCGAAGAAGCGTTTGGAAGAAGTTGATCACGGATTCTTGATCAGCGTCTCAAGATCTATACATTTTTGGAATTTCAGAATTCGACAGCGATTTGAAGGGGGAAAAAAAGGACTTCTCGTGTTTGCGGGTGACCGTTTCAAATTGGTTGTTCAAAGGTAATATTTATTAAAAATCATTTAAATGAATAATATTTTCTGTTTGAAACTACAATATGTTCTAAACTTTTTTATATGTAACCCTGCTCTGAATTGATATATAATACTATTTGAAACCATGTTTTTATTGTATATGTTCAACTTTTATTGGCACAAACGTATTTCATAAATAAAATAAAAAATTATTATATGTTTCGAAGTTAGTACTGTTAATATTCATAGAGAAATAGAAATCGTTGGAAAAAATTGAATTTAAAAAAATAAAAATTCTTAGATCGCAATTTTTTGACCTATTTTTAAAACCTTACTCTTATTTTGTTTAGAAATTTTGAAAAAAAAAAGTATTTTCTGTTGAATCACGAAGTCTCAGAGGTCACTGTGCTCAAAGATCCCTATTTTACTACCCAATTTTGGTGCTCAACATAATTAACATCATGTCCTAGTGGTAAACAAAATAGGCTCCGCCCTCAAATCCGCCGACCAAACTGCTTATTAATCTCCTCTTTTTGCAAGGTGAGTGCCAGCTGGTGGGCATACCTAGTGAGCTCAAATTATTTTCCATTTCGTTTTGAGCTGCTAAAATGGATGATGTTATTGTTATTGATGAAGGGGAAGAAGAAAGAGTAGGTTTTTTTTTGCTGAATCTGAAATATCTTTGAATTTCAGACATTTGAGTATTATCTTGACCTTCCGGAGGAGATGAGGACACCGATTATTGATCGGATGCGGACAAAAGAAAGGTAAGAGGCCGAACATCACAGCACACATAAACTTTATTTGGTATATTTTACAGATGCCGTTTCGCAGGAACATCGAAGATGAACAATAAAGAAGCGAAATCTTCTAAAAACTATTTATACAAACTACAACTTCGAGGTAACTATGAGTCCAGTTTACTTTATATCCATTACTCTAATCCATATCCGGACGCCTATAATTTTGATGGATTCAATGTAAGATTCAACCATCGTCCTAATCAAAAATCTGTGGATTTGTAAGTTGTTTTAATTTTTCTGGTCGCTCAAATGAGTTCATTTGGCCTCATGTTTTGCACAGTTATTCTCAAAGATGTCAGCAATCTGGCAAAATAAAAATCTGTAAATCGAAGTTTAAAAATTTTTCCAGATCTTGTATTAAAACTGGAGCATTTTGCTGATACCTTTGGGTTTTCCTATTTATGAACTCATTTTTGATCACTACCAAAATTTAGAGGTACATATATATGAAAAATCACAAATATGCATACATAAAAATTGAACAACAGTTGATTGAAAAAAAAAAGATTCAATGTCACTGTATTTTTGGAGGATTTTCAACCAAACCTGGTCACAAGATTTCTCTTTCAATGGCCACATAAAATCAATCTCGAAATATAATTATTACAGGGCTATGCGTGATCGATGGTATATGGAAAACCGACCTCCATTTTATCAAACCAGATATGATAATTCCATAAATATGCTGGAATTTAGTATTGAACACTTCAAAAAATTGTGGAAACACTATCACAAGTCTATCAAAAGTTTGGATATTTTTGGGGATGTGTTCAGTGAAGGCTTGGGAACCTTCGATTTTGGTGTCAGCAGTTTTCAAAATCTGCAGGAACTGGCTATAAATACAATCTATATGGAACATATCCTTCCAAAAATTCGACATCCTTTGAAGAAGTTGATCATCTATGAACCAACTAGTGATGACAGTTTAGCAAATTTTGAACATGTTAGTTGAAATTATCCACTATGTTCCGAATTTTAGCTTTTCTGTTTCAGATTTATCAAGCTCAAGAAGAGCTAGAATTTCTATACACTGGCTTTACTAATGAGCAACTTTATCGTATATCAGCTCCCATAGCTACCGTGCACATTGGTGTATTAACAGTGGAAAATGTGTACAACTTTCTGCGTAACTGGCAAGACGGAGCTCTTGGAAGGGAGTTGCGGAAAATTGAATGGAGCGTACCACGAACATCCATTTTCAACTATCGAGAATTGTTCCAACTTTTTGAAGATGAAATGCTTAACGATAGGGTATAGTAAGTTTTATGGTCTAAGGAGAACCAAAATGAAATGAAATTTCCAGCATCAAACAGTCCTTCGAAAGAGGAAAAATGGGAATTCTCAGGGAAGGGTTCGACGGTCAACAGATCATATTTTTGTGCGGATTGATCTGAATGAACTACTTGATTCCCTTATTTTCCCCATCCATCCAATTTTTTGAATGTATTTTTTTTCTAAATTTTTAAAATTATTTTCTATTTTTCTTGACGTACTGAAAAAAATAAAGCAATACAAATATTACACGGTTTGTTAAAATACCAAGTAGGCTTCCAAGCAATACAAAATAATTATTTCATAGGTTCAGGTATTGAAGTCATGACCTTCTGTTTGAAATATTATACTTCAATTGTTTGATATTTATTTTTTTTTTTTTGAGCCAAACACCACACCAAGAGCAGGGACGCTCTATATTTTTGTGCATTGTCTAATGACTTCCCTGTTTTGTCTACTACGGTCATATTATCGCACCAAGACACATATCGGCGTCACGCCGCACAACGAGAATCATTCAGATATATTACTTTGTTTTATATTTTTTATATTCATACCTAGTTCATTCAAAAATGTTTGGAATTGTTGAGAGAAACGAAAAAGTGAGTTCTATAAAATCTTTTAAAAATTTGGTAGATCACCCGTGGGACCTCCTTTTCGGCTCTGACAAGGAGATAGATATGTTCAAAAAATTGTGGAGGTTTCCGATGAGAAATATGTCATTCGACAGATTTTTCAACGCTGATCAACATCCTGTATTCAATTTTTGCCAAACGCAATTCTCGATGCGCAAATTTCAGCTCCAAATTTTTCAGCTAGAAAGTGAGAAAACCAGCGGTTTTGAAAACTAGGGTTAACTATAGGGTAATAAAGTATGAAAAAGAACACTGGAATGTTTATTTTCTTCAAAAACCTCAAAATTGGGCTGAAAATTTGAGGACATGATGATCCTTTGCAAAAAAAATCAGAATAAAAACAAGCCCACGTAATATTTTCACGTGTTTTATTATTATTTATGTCTGTTAGTTTTTCATTTCTTTTCGTCGTAGAAGAAAAAAAAAATGCAAAATTGCTGTAATTTTTCATTGTTTAGATAAATTCAGGACAAAACGTTACCCTATAGTATAGTATAACATCCCATTTTTGTTAGTTTTTGATGGTTTTTCGAGCATTTTTTGTATTTTCAGTGTAATTTTCAAGGCTGAAAATTGCGTATTGAGGAACTCATTTGGCAAAAACTGATAACAGATTCGTTTTCAGCGTTTCAAGATCTACGAAATGATATATTTCTCGCCGTCTTGTGAGAAGTTCCTATTTAAATTTCAGGTTTTTGAGTACTTCCTCCATTGTCCTGATTTGGTTCGAAAAATGATAATCGATGAAATGAATGCGGAAGACAGGCAAGTTTTACATTAACTAATATCAGAGCTCTTCGAGCAACTAAATATTTTTGCAGATGCAGATTTACTAGATGCTCCCGGTTATGCAACAAAGAAGCCAAGTCTTCTCTGAATTATATTTACCGATTGAATATTCGGGTGTATTATGAGGATTATATCACGATTGATGTTATCCACGGCAAATATATTGGCTCTAGAGATAGGAAAGGTTTCACTTTGACGTTTTGTAAAAGCGAAGATCACAAATCTGTGAAATGGTAAAGCCAGGAAATGCTGAGAGATACTAGCTAGCAAGAATTTCTTATTTCAGCATAAATATCGAAGATCAAAGAACTTTGTGGCTTACTCTATTGGATAATTCTGTAGATTTAGTTGAATATTCTGTTCAACATTTCAAAAATTTGCTGAAATTCTATCAGAGATCAATCAGATGTATATCTGTCATTGGGAACCTTCTTAGAAGACAATTCAGGCACTTCGATGCCGAAATCAACAATTTCAAAAATCTAGAAAAACTCATAATGATCCATAAGTTTTATGTTTCACAATTTGTTTTGAAAACTAGACGTCCTTTGAAGCTCTTGTTGAGTCATGAAAGAATTAACAACCAAGTTCTAGAGAATTTGGAGCAGGTTAGTGAATATCCCCAAAAATTGAAGTACTATTTCTATATATATTTTTTTAGATTTATCAAGTAGAGAAGAGACTTGATTTGCCTCGCGCTCGATTTACAAATGAACAATATCTCCGGCTGTCAGCTCGAACAGTTTCAACTCATATTGGTCACCTGACCGAAATGGATATTCTCAATTTCATTCGCTCTTGGCAAAATGGAACACTTCGGAGAAATGTGGAGCTAAGCGAGTGGAGATTGGATAGAACAGATTTTGATTATCACAGAGTTTTTCGTATGCTCGGGCTTGGACAAGATCAAAATTTAAGTGTGCCGTGAGTTGATCGAAACTTTCGAGAGAGAGAAAAAATCAAATTTCAGGTTACAACATCACCATGAAGCAGGAAAAACCGCGGTGTTGAGTTGTCATGAGAGTGACTGGGGCGCTGGACCACTTCGATTTCAAACAATCAACTCATGACAATCTTAAAGCAACATGCTAGGCTAAAATTAATGCACAGAACCTGCTGAAAGATGAGGCTAACACTTCTAATAATAGACTCTCAAAATTTAAGTTTCACTCACTTTTTACATGAACTTTTTTTAATACTAATTTTCTTGTCCTAATAATGAAAAAATTCATGTAAAAGGAAGAAAAAAAATTTATGTTTTTAACGTGGCTTCAAAGAACTGAAACAGAACAACTCTCGGCTCTATACTAGTATAGCGGTCCCTGAGGAATATAGCGGTCCCTGAGGAATATAGCGGTCCCTGAGGAATATAGCGGTCCCTGAGGAATACCGCGGTCCCTGAGGAGTATAGCGGTTCGTCAAGACTATAGCGGTCCCTGAAGAATATAGCGGTCCCTGAGGAATATAGCGGTCCCTGAGGAATATAGCGGTCCCTGAGGAGTATAGCGGTCCGTCAAGACTATAGCGGTCCGTCAAGAATATAGCGGTCCCCAAGGATAATAGCGGTCCGTCAGGAATACATCAGTCCGGTGAGAACATAGTGGTCCGTGAAGAAAAAAGCGTTCCGTGTGAAAAAATATATGACTTATATTGGACAATGAATTCACTCAGTTCCATTGATCAAGTGTCTCGACGGATGAAAATTGACAGAAACATTGTTGTCGTTTATAGCCATATTTTCCGTGATATTCGTGAAACCTGGTTTACGAGAACAGTTTCTCAAACTAAGCTTGAAGGGCCTACAGTATGTGAGGTGAATACATTTTCACATTTGTCGAAAAATAACTCATGTTATATTGTTGCTGTGAAAAAACTTTTCACCCCGCGAAAAAAATTTGAAAATCTCTCGTTGGAGTATGCGAGCGGGGCTCGCTCGCGCTTGCGTCGCGGTTCCCTTATGAAACCGTTGATTGGCTGTTTGCCAAGTCGCGGCTCGCCCGCGGTTTTGTCTGCGTCTCTCAAATTGAATTTAAATTTTTTCTTTCGCCGCTATCGCTATCGCTTTCGCCGGACCGCTATATTCTTGACGGACCGCTATACTAGTACAGAGCCAAAATTTAAGCATTATAGGGGGACGCTACTAATAAACCTACCCCAGACGCATATCTCGGGAACCAAAAAATTTAAGCTAACCAAACTTGGCAAATGGGTTCAGGGCACTACTGGTACCCCAGAAAAAA
>LR549265.1:0-22844 GCA_900536415.3 Caenorhabditis sp. 38 MB-2015 | reverse complement strand
CAGCTGACCGAAACGCAGCTAATTTTTACAGGATCGTTTCTAGCGTATCGAAAACTACCAGACTATATGTGTTTCATTTGAAAGTCCCACTTCCAAATGTGAAGGTTCCCTTGTTAGAAAAGTTATGATTTCATTTTCGAATTATCAAAAGTCACCATTCGAGGAAATTTTGTTAGAAACATGACACTGATGACTGACAAGGATATGGTGTAAAAAAACATGAACATTTTTTTTTGGATGCTGATTAACTGATTAACATCCTGTATTCAGTTTTCGTCAAATGCAACCTTAGCCAAGTTATGGGGTAATTTTTCATTTTGATAATTTCTAGATGCAGAGTTATAGTATTTTCGGAAATTGTTACGATTTTCTGCTACTACAAATAATTATTGAAAAATTCACGTGTTTTTCATTTTTTTTCTGATGTTTACAGCTTTATTTCGAAAAGGTCAGAACGAATCTAGGTTTTGGAGTTTCATACTAGATTACTCTATAATTATACCCTGGCTCTAAAAACTTTCTCACTTTCTCGCTAATAGCTTTGGAGCTAAAAATCGGCATTTGAGAATTGAATTTGGCAAAACTGGATACGAACTATTGATCAGCATTATAAACTCTATTGAATGAAGTATTTGTCATCAAAAAATTACTTTTCTGAAACCATTTCCTTGTGAGATTTATGTCATCTATTATGTTTTCAAAGACTGTCTAACCTCCCAAAGCAGCTTTCGACCCTCCCAATTTCAGTAGCCGACGTTTGTAAGGTTTTGCTCCCTGTTATGTTTTGTGTACCACCGGTAGACTGCTTCACCGTTTTTCAGGGCTCAGCAATTTTCCAATATCTTTTTCGATTTATTAAAAGTCATAAGAGGAATTTTCGTGAAATACATGACAATTATGGCTCAGATAAATGTCATTAAATTATTTGTTTTCAGAAGTTGACTTTTTTCAGAAAAACTCCAACTTTCAGTTTTCAGTCTCAAAAGTATGCATACTTTTCAACCGCAAAAAGTCAATGTAATGTAGAATATACACATACCAAATCTAACTCACTGAGTTTTGTTCATTTTTTTTTCCAAAAATGGAGCAGCCGACATTTATGAGGTTTCTATGTATTGTGTGACGCTGGCCTCTCCGCTGTGCAACCTTTTTTCCGAATGTTGCTATCTGATTCTTGAGGTTCCTACACTCTCACCCCTATATCTAGCCATGAATCATCGTGTATGATGACTATTCGAACGGACAGACTCCCTGGCAATCAAATCTATAGGGTAATCAAATATGAAAAAAAAACAACCTCTGAATCATATACACATTTTCAGCACTAAAAAACGGATAATATTTCACGTCATTTTGTGTTATTGTTTATTCCAGAGGTTTCACACATTTATAATTTTCAATGAAATGAAAATAAATCTAATAAGACAGAGAAAACTTTACTGGAATGTTTAGTTTTACTGGGGAACTGTCTAGTATACATCCGGATTTCTATATGCCAGTTTATGATCATTTTTTAAAAGCAAAATTCCCTTGATGGCGGTTGAACTCTAGACCAAAAACTGATCAACTCACTAGCTCATTATTTTATCAAACTAATGAGATCTATAGATTTTTAGGTGCAGTTAAAGGTTCCCTTTTTCATTTTCGTAAAGAGCAATTTTCATTTTCAGAGTTATTTTTTTGAAAATCGAACAAAACTATCAAAATGGGTTGGTTTTGGTTGACTACGTTTTGGTTGTACATAAAGTTATCTTGATTTGTTTCTGTGGTTCTATAGTTAATAATTTGATTTTTGATGATTTATTTGTCACACTCCCAATATATACATACAGGGTTGGGCAGAAGTATAGGTACATCGAAAAAATGATATAACTCGGTAAGAAAAAGTTGGAACGGCGCCAGATTCAACCAAAACTTGATCAAACATATGCAAAACAAAACTGCGTTGTCACTTTTGGATTTTTCTTCTTTGGTTTCTGATAACATCCCTCAGACGACAGTGGTAAGAGTCGATCACTTTACGCATTGGGTATTGCATCTATACTTTTTCCGAACCCTGTAGTTATCCGCTAGTTATCCTAGAGCATAGTATCGTAAAGCCTGGGCGCTAAAAATATTACAAAAATGTTTGACTTTCTAGTTTTTCCAAAATGATGAATATTTAGTCGAAAAACCAATTTTTTCCTTGGCAAGGAATCGAGCCTGATCAAAACTACCACTTTATCACAAATATGAATATTTTTTACATTATTTTTCTAGTCTTAGTAAATTCCTCCTTGCCGGGGATGATTTTTCTCTTCTGTGTGTTTTTCTTCTTCTAAAAATAATATGAACGTTTGCTCTTCGATAGGTCATTTTTCACTGTTATGAGATTTTTTTCTCAAGGGAAGGTTTCTTTTTTTTTTAAACTTTTTTCCATGAGTAAAATTTTTCTCTAATGGCTTTGGCAAAATTGAAATGTCACGTTTGAAACGATCAAACACTAGAAATTTTCCCCGAATACACATTCGTTTTACTAATGAAAAATCCGAAAAAGGTCGTTTTTCACCTCGTGAGAAATTGAATGTACAAATTAAAAGCTTGTTATCTATTAATGTTTTGTTAGTTTTTTTTTGAGAAAAAATGTGTCCTGTCAGAGTTAAAACTTAATTTAGTTTAGTCTTGTCTATGTTTTCGGAAATTGTGCGAAAAAAAAGTATGATTGAAGGAAAATTCAATTTTCTTCAAAAATCATCTTTGAACATTCGAAAAATGCAGAAAAAACTAGGCAGAACATCAAAACAAAGGGGTATTTATAGAGAAAAAAAAACATTTTTCCTATTTTTTTTCCTCTTATACTCTTTGAAATTTGAACCTTCACTTCCCTTTTTCTCATTTTTTCCGAGTTTTTCTCTCTTCTACGCGAAAATAGGTTCTTTTTCAAAAAAAAAAATTTAGTGCCCACCTTCTTAAAGTCCCAAGGGACACTTTGCCTAATAATTCTCTTTGTGTGTTCTCACTTAGAATAATGAATTTTTGTTTTCAAAAATATATTATTTATGATTTTCATCTTTCAGAAAAAGAATGATCCATGACGTGATATATATTTTATTAGTGACAAGTGTAGCCAAAACCACAGCACAACAACAACTGCAACAACAACACAAGAATGGAGTTGATCCAGCGAATTGTGAATATAATTCAAATCATCGGAAAAGTATATTGACGGTGAGTTTTGGGAAGGGAATCGAACTAGTGACTCTGTGAGTGATAGGCACAAGCCTTAACCACTACACGAAATATTCTAGTGGGTCACGTTTTTGTTGTGTATCTAGATGAGTATTTTGAGGGTGAATTCTTGAGAGTAGCTAAAAAAAAAAGAAAACTGGCTAGACCGGGAATTGAACTAGTGACCCATATGACCCTGTGGGTCATATGTCTTAACCACTACACCAAATTTTCAAGTATGTCACACTCTGAAAACGAAAGTATCACGATGAGTATATTGAGAGTGAATTCTAGGAAGCAGCATTAAAACAATTGGCTAGACAGGGAATCTATCTAGTGACCGTGTGGGTCATAGGCACATGCTTTAATAACTACACCAAACGGTTACGTTGGTAACGCTTTCATTGTGTATCACGAAGATCATATTGAGGGTGGCTTCAAAAAGGGAAAAACTGATTATACCGGGAACTAGTGGCCTTGTGGGTGATAGGTTCATGTTCCAACCAGTACACCAAACTTTAAAGTAGATCACACTTTTTTTTAAATGTATCACAGAGATCATATTGAGGGTGGATTTTTGGGAGTTGTTCAAAATAAAAGAAAGAAACAAAACTTACTATACCGGGAATAGAACCTGCAACCCTGTGGGTGATAGGCACATGTCCTAACCACTACACCAAACGATCACGTAGATCAGACCTTTGTTGTGTATCACGTTTTTATTCCCAAAAAAATTTTTTTTTTTTTTTGAAGAACTAATTTTTTCGTTCTATTGTATTTAAAAAATCAAACTTTTCATAGATTAGAACAACCCAGAAATCATCCCTGAACTCACCCACGTGTTCTCCTTCACATCTCATCCACTCTCTTTTTCTTTTTGAGCATCTTCAAGAGCGTCTATGACGTGAGCTAGTTAGTAATTTGTTTAACAAAAGTGATTATTTTTTGGAGAAGAGCAAAGTTTTTGCAAATAGACAATTCTTGCGAACATGGAAATAAGAAAACAAACAACATTAACTAGTATAGAGAAATCTATGAACGTTCATGATTTGTAAAAAATGTAAAAAAAATTATCCACTTTGAATTTCCATTGGTGCATAGTTTAGCAAAGGGATAACAGACTTTACAACTGTCTATATTTGATGAACAGTCACGAAGTAGCAAAGCCTAATATTTATAAAACATAATTCTAGTAACCTATTATCTCAACCTTACGTTTTTTAGGATCTCCTCAGAGACTATGACAAAACAATGGTTCCATCAAACAATTCAGTGAAAGTCAGTGTTGAACTAACAGTCCAAGACATCTCCTCAATATCTGAAATCTCGAGTTCATTCATCGCCGATGTCTGGTTCAGTCAAGTATGGGAAGATCCCCGGTTGGAATATTGGTAAGTCTCACTTCTCAACCTTATCATACCAAAAATCCCTATTCAGGAACATATCATGTAAAACAAATCTGTCACTCGACAGTTATGTCAGTGAACGACTGTGGACACCGAATGTATGTTTTGTGAATAGTAAATCTACACAGGTTCACAAATCACCTGCCTCAAATATATTATTGATTATTTATCCAAATGGTAAGCTCAGTTTTTTCAAGCTTACATAGTTGATAAAGTCATGATTTTTAGGTACGGTATGGTTGAATTATCGTGTACAGGTCTCCGCACCGTGTAGCTTCGAGCTATCGAGGTTTCCAATTGATGCGCAAGAGTGTCATTTGATTTTCGAGTCTTATTCGTATAATATAGCTGAGGTGAGAGTTAAGAAACTGATCTACGACCTAAATAAAATTGAAAAAAATTTTGTCCACGACGATTTTATGTATTTAATTTTAGCACATTGAACTTTGACCAATTTTATTGCCACTTAAATTGACTTTTTTTCGTAGAAGAGCAATGTTTGACAATGGGGGATATATGTGACTTTTTTCTTTTTAACTGACTAGTGATGATTGAACATCTTCGTTTCAAGACCCTAGATCTCTCAAAAATGAATCTTGTCCATGGCATTTTCTCTATTTTGTCCAGTTTCTAATCTGTCCGAAATACAGTGATTTTGGCACTAATTCCCCGTTCAGCTTTCTCTCAAAATCGGATTTTGTAATGTATACTAGATTTTGCAGCTCTTTTCGTGTTTCAAAGTATGCACAATTGAATGTGCATTGAATTATTTATCGATTTGTTCACATTCAGCCTTCCAGCACCCAGTAACTGTTTAATAACTCTAATTATTGAAAAAAATGTACAATTTTTAAGTAAAAGTTTAATAGGAAAGTGCTTGGACCTCCTTTGTGAGGTCATAACATTTTTCAACTCTGATTCTGGAGTCTGAATTCGAGATAACAGTCTATATCTTCAAAATCTTCAGGTTCAACTAAATTGGCAACAATGGGCGCCTGTCACAATGCCACCTCCGGAAGAGTTCCGTCTCCCTGACTTCCAATTCTACAATGTTTCATGGAAAAAATCATCCAACGAATACACCGCTGGAATGTGGGATCAACTCAAAGTCACTTTCAGGTATATTAGTTCACATTATTTTTAAATAGAAAATTTTGTTACAGGTTCAAAAGACTTTACGGCTACTATGTTCTTCAAATGTATCTCCCTACTTACCTCTCCGTGTTCATTTCATGGATCGCATTCTGGATTGATACTCGTGCACTCCCCGCCAGAATTACACTTGGTGTATCATCTCTCATGGCGTTGACATTCCAATTTGGTAATATTGTCAAGAATCTTCCACGTGTCAGTTTTGTGAAAGCTATCGATTTATGGTTCTTCGTTTGTGTTGCCTTTATATTCTTCTCGTTAGTGGAATTGGCTGTGGTAGGATTCGTTGATAAGATAACAGAGATCAAGAGAAGGTCAAGGAGGGCGAAATTGCAAAGAGCGTTGGCCAGTGGGTCAATAAAAAAGTGAGTTTTTTTGGGAGAACAAGAAAAAAAATAAGAAAACGAATAAATGCGATGTGTGAAAACACACAAACTTACGCAAACATGCACACATTAATTTTACTTTTGTTTTTTTTTCGAAAATGTTCACCAAACGATTTCAAGCTTATTTTCCAGAAAATACTCATGTAACTCCCACAATAAATGCGCGGGAGTTCGATATAGTATGAACAACAATGATGATGAAGAATTGTACAATATCAGCGGTGAAGCGAACGGATATAACAGTCAGAGTTGGAAGAATAACAGCTCGCGAGAAGTGTCAGCAGATATGGGAGCTAGGGTTGACTCGTTCGCTGCCAAAGCATTCCCTGCCATGTTTGCTGCTTTTAATGGTTAGTCTGGGATATTTCTGGCAATATGGGGGAGTTTGCCGAGAACTATGTCATTCAACATCCCGTATTTAGTTTTTGCCAAACGCGATTCTCAGAAAACATATCAGCTTTGAAAATTGCATTAAAAACAGAAAAAAATGTCGTGTAGTTAGCTTACAGGGGAGGTTCGCAAACTCTTGTATCCAACTTTTCTCAAAATTTGTACACTTATAGAGTTTCTTCCTGATTATCATGGTATATTTTTTTCCGACATAAATTTTTGTGAAAAAATTTATGAAGGGTAAAAGTTATTTCTCATTTCGTTCTTTTATCTATTGTTCATCCAACCAGGTCATCCAACGAGAAAACGTATATGTAGTTTGAGCCGACGAAATAGCAGGTGAAAGTGGGAGAATTTGAAACTTTTCAAAATTTGATCTACTTTTCATTGGATGACCTGGATGGATTAACAATACAAATGTCTGCTTCTCTCATTTTTTCTCACTGTTTCGTCTGTTAGATCAAAAATATTTTTAAAAAATACAACATGATGATCAGGAAGGCGAACTCTATAAATGAAAATGTTTCTTTTTAATTTATTGGGTAAGTTTTCATCCTATCGTTTCTAGAAAATTTTATAAAATAATCAGGTGAAATATTGTTCATTTTATCTCCAGTTTTTCTAGTGTTCCTTAAATTTCAAGTTAACAGCCTTATTTTAAAACTTTTTGCGAAAAAGAGGGTTCCAAACTGTCTTTTCCATTATTGGTTACCTTATAATTAGGCCCCAGATTTAAAAAGTAGCTCATGGAGAATCGTGTTGGACAAAAACGGGATACGGGATAATGACCAGCCTTCGAAAATCTCCAATTTTTTTTAAAAGTCGAACAATCTTATATTATTTTTTCAGTCTTTTACTGGTGGTATTACTTATCCCGCGAAAGGAACTAATGACTCACACGCATATCCTTTATTGATTTTATTTGTATATAGTTCTGACTCCCCTTTTTACCATCCACCTTCTGTTCTCCAATCCACCGTTTAGCTTAAATACTGATATCAAACTTACGGGTAACACCTTAAAATTATTGATCTGTTTTGTGTCTTTTTATTTGCTCCTTTTATGAATATTTAAATGAAATTTGATTTTTGTGGGAGGTTTTTGTAATTCAAACACCATGACTTAAAAAAGGTTCAATCTCAAGACTAACTAATTTGAGAGCACATTTTCCCCTGCTCGGAGAGCAAAAACACTGATCAGAATCAGCTATAGCTTTCTGAAAACTACTATAATTAAACATTTTACCAAGAAGATTTTCATTTTTCGAATGAAAATTGTCTAGGTTGTTGTTAGAGATGGGAATCGATCAGACTTTCTATTTTCTGATATTTGAATTTTTAACAGATTTAGTGTTGGATGAGTTGGATTTAGCATTTGATGAAATCATATACGTTGGAACCCGTGTATATCATAGAACAGAAAACGGCGACTCGGTGCTGGATATTGATTCGCTTATTGCTATATTCTTTATGCTAATTATTATGACTTCTTCATTATCATGCCTTTTATACTATGCTATCAAAACGTTTTTTAATATCAAAGATACTTTGACATTATAAAACGAAAAATCAAACTCGATTTCCATAATAATGCAATCCTTCTCAATGTAATCATTATAATTTCTTTGATGCTCGATCTTCGCCAAACTTTCGATCTTCTCCCTAACATCGATCGATCCAGCGTTCAAATATTGTGTATCATGCCGAACGACTCGATGATCATTGTGACCTTTTTGCTTGAATAGCGTGAATTTCGTATCAGTCACACATGTCCAAGCCTCTTCGTTTTCAGGGACGATGCATCGCAAATAGGCGTGAAGCCAGTCGTATCGAATTTCGATACCGATTTTCCTGAAGAAGTAAAATATGTCAGGTTTCCAACCCGGGCGGTATCAAAAAAATTTGGTTCTGTAAATTAAGACTTCCGATCCGTTATTGATCCGATCTACTCGATTCGGATTGACCCCCGATCCGATTCTGATTCTAGGTCACGTTTCCGATCCGTCCTGATTTGGATCGAATTTCGCATCGTGACCGTTTTTTTCGAAACTTACTGAAGGATCGGATCGATTCATGATTCGGATCAAATTAATTCAATCAATAACGGATCGGGTCACAGCCTGGATAAAAACCTTTCGGTCCAAATTAAGTTTGGTCCTATCCGGATAGATCAGTTGGCCCAAGATTTATTTTGACTCCAGTTGGGATCCAGTTTAGAACTGGTACACCTTCTTGTGGATTTCAATCCATCCGATTTGGAACACTATTTATATACGCACCAAAAATTTAAATTAAAAAAAAAACTCATCACTTGACATTCTCATTCGTCACTATATCTCAATTTTTTGTCCCAACTACTAATTTTGGTGAATTCCCATCTCAACTTATGGCCTTGGAAAACAATCGGTTTAATCATCTGAAAAAATGAAATAACTTAAACTATATTTATTGAGAATCAATAATCAATATAACCAGAAAAAAGAGTTTGAAAAGGAGCGAGCGAAAAGTACGCGGGACGGGAGAGAGAGGGAGCTAAGACATGTGCACTTGAATTGGCGCCAAGTTTTTTGAAACTAGAGAAAGTGCAGGTGTAAAGAGTGAGGGTTTGAAAGCGTCTAAACAATGAGCCGTTTTTCAAAGGCTTGTCATTTTTTACGAACCTTTGCTGTTGGGTGAAAAGAAAGAACTGAAAACTAGACTTTAGTCTACATAGGGAATATAGCATTCAGAAAGCTGTCACCTCTTCTCAAACTCAATTAGGTAGCCCTAATTTTTGATAAATTCTCGTTTTTCGACTATTTTAATTGTCAAAAATACCACTCACCCATTGAAATACACTTCTAAACCATCGTTTTACTTCTTTCTTTTCATTTTCAATGGAAATCTGCGAACATTTTTACTTTTACGTCCGAAAACACAAAACAAAACAAAACAAAAAAAAAAAGAAAATTCTCGCGCGTCAAATAAAATGCTGTGTGCACACACATACATTTTTCCATGTACTTTTTTGAAGTTTCTGTTTTTTGAAAGTTTTGTGAAGAGCGAAATAGAACTAAAAATCAGTTTTTATTGGCAAAACTTCAGAAATTATTTAGTTCTGATGTTCTTTCTCACAAAAATATTGACAGAGCTACACATCACATTCCACAATGTTCCTCGATAATTTTTAATAATCAACATAACTGGTAAGGGGTCTAACGCTGGGAACAGAGCAAATGTCACGGACACAATCCCACTCGTATGGCCCAAATCAATTTCCAACAGTGCTGCTGACATAATAACTATACATGGAAAATGCAAAAGTATAACTGGGATGAGTGTTTGGGTGACTAATGCGTAAAATGTCTGCCATTGTAATCGATTATACTTGTTTGATGTGATTGTTGAGGTGTTCAGTGTGTTCCTTATTTTCACAAACGTTTTCACTGCGAAGAATATTATACATGATAGAGAGAAGATCATAATAAACATCATGAATGTGAGTGCAATAATTGAATCAGAATTTATTGCCAAGTCGCCATTCTCTTTCTTGTAATAACATTGTGGTCCGAGGTAGGTGATGTCTTTAAATACTAGGTCTGTTTTTGTTAATAGTAAATTCTGTAAAATAGTATCGAGTTGATCTGTTGGGCCAGCTAGGAAAAATGATAATGTTCCCCAAACCGTTCCAATCAAGATTGGAGTCATAATCCAGAACACAATTCGATAATCATTGAAAGACTTGATAGTATCAGACCTGAAAACGCACTTTGGTTATATGATCCTAAAGTTTGTATTACCCAATAACTACAAGATATCTATAAGTGAATTGTATACTAAACAACACCATGAATGTGCCAAAACAACCACACCATATAGAATCCATCATTAGAAGAACATGTCTAGAGAATATTGAATCTTTTGTTGAAACTATCACAAAATACATTGACCCGTGAGAGAATATTGTGGGTGATACAATGACATCAATAATTGAATAAAATATTTCGAATAAGGCGATGTAGATCATCAAATATTTATAAGAACCCATTTGCTCTGGTGATCTCTTGATTATCATTACAACGAGAAGAAAGTTGAGGGACAACGACATACCCGCTGATAAGGCTTGAAGTCGATTGACGAATTGTTCCCAATTCATTTGGAGAACAGTTGACACAAATATTTTTCTATTTGAACACTGAAAACATATCCTATAGACAACAAATCTCATGAGACTAATTGAAAAAAGAGAAAATTAAAACTTTAATTTCTCATTTATAGAAATCTCAGCCTCCGCAATTGTTCTTTTTTAAGCTTTTATGTGGATGAAGAAATAACTGACAGTGTTTGCTCACAATTGCGCGAAACTCAAAATATACACTTTTTTTAAAGGAGGACTGCGAGATATTTGCATGTTTCCTTCACTCTGAAGTATATGTTCACCTTAAACATATCCCGTCGAGCAAAAAAATCAAAAAAATTTCGCACGGGAGGGCCAAGCAAGGATTTTTTGCTTGCTTCGCTCCATGTGTATTGACCTATTGAACACGCGGGGGGGGGGAAGATGAAATTTTTCGGTGTTTGTGTGCATTTTTCAACAGACGCGCGACGAAATTTTGCAGACCGCTGTTTCCAATTATTTCGCAGTTCACCTTTGAATGTTTTTTTATCTGTCGAGTGTATTTAAGACTAACAGACGCAAGGTAGCCACTCTGGGAAGTTAGTGCGAATAGCAAATGGAATACAGACACTTTTTACAACATGACCGGAACAATATTCCATGTTCCGAAAAACAAAAGTGGAAGAACTCCGTTTTATGTGTAATTTGAACAGTTACGAAAACCAGAAGATTTCAAATCGAAGCATATTATTATTTTTCCATGCGTTAATCGTTGAATGAAATCTAAGGATATTTAGCCAAGAATATCACGAAATACTTAAAATTAAAAAAAAAAATCTTCAGGAAAACTATGCGGAATCATTTCCGGCTTGACTAACGACAAATTCCCGTTTGGTTAACGACAAACTCAGAAGTAGATTGAAAATTGAAAAATTAGAACCTGGATATTTTTTGCAAAAAATAAACAGATTAACGAAATGGAAACAATTCCACCTATAATTTTCACTCATTTTAATATTAATTTCATGTGTGAAAAAAATTCAACTTCGCTGGACGTTCTGTAACTTTTCAGTTTTATGTAAAACTTATAACCTAGTTGCGTACAGAAGAAAAATTACCCTATATTCTACCTTAATATCCCTTATTTGTTAGTCTTTCATGGTTTTTCGAGCATTTTTTGTTTTTCAGTGTAGAATTCGAGGCTGAAAATTGAGTATTAAGGATTTTGTTTCGCAAAAATAAAAAACCGGATGTTGATCAGCGTCTGTTAGTTTTTCTGAAGATAAATTTTTTTTTTTACTATGATAGTGCATCATTTTCAATTTCCCGTGTTTTCTAGAAGTGTACAAGCAAACAAACAATTCATTTCTCGATATTCTCAACATGAATTGACATCAATATGTAAGAATTATACAACTTATATCAGTATTTTTGTCGTTATTACTAAACCTCATTCTTATTTTACTTATCATCAAAAAACCACCAAAACAAATAGGTTCCTATCGATATTTGATGATCTACACCGCTTTGTTTGAAATATTTTATTCAGTTGTTGATTTTGTCATTTCACCAACAACTTTTTCACATGGAACAATGTTCATTGTCATAGTTCCAGTCAAAAATTCAATGCTCTCGAAGAACATAATCTTACTATTGACTTCTCTTTGGTGCGCTGTTTTTGGTTGTTTCATGATAGTGTTTTGTATACAGTTTATTTATAGATATTTTGCAGTTTTTGGGTGAGAAACTACTTTTCAATACCCCTTTTTTAAAACAAATGTGTGTTATTCAGATCAAGCTATATTCATTCTTTCAATGATGGTCGACTTGTATTCTGGTTATTGATTCCGATTATATCGGGAAGTTTTCGGGGAATTGCAGCCTACCGAAAATTGCGAAAATTGCAAAAAGAATTGCAGCCTACCGCCTGTCCGAAAATTCAGATTGATATTATCTTATTAAACTTATTATTGCCTGAATTGGATTTAGCACTTGAGAATATAACATATCTCGGGTTACTATGTTACAACAAACAGTCTAATGGTGACTTTGCTATAGATACCGACGCTGTGATTGTAACCACTTATTGTTTAACAGTCATGATCATTTCAATTTCGTGCATCATATTCTTTGCAACAAAAACTTTCCTGAAAATCAAAAACACGTTCACTCGTTCAACGCTGAGGTCAAAACAATTAAATACTCTACAATCGCAAACGTTCTACGCATTGATCACCCAAGCATTCATCCCTCAATATTGATTCATTTCCCATGTACTACTGTTTTAGTCACAGCTCTGATGAATATTGATTTGGGGCGTTTGAGTGAAATTGTATCGATCACATTTGCATTGTTTCCAGCACTAGATCCATTGCCTGTTTTGCTGATTATCAAATCATTTCGGCGTGCATTGCTTAGTATCATGAGAACTATGCTAAATGTTGTTTTTTGTGAAAATTGATTGAAATTGATTCGGCTTTGAATAAAAGTAGTTATTTTATTGTTATCGCTTCAATCCTCGTACACTTGATCTCATACATAGAAGTATTTATTAGAAAATCTAATATAACATAAGACTACATAAGAATAACTTATAGTGAGGCTTTCATACTCCTAGTATTGCTGACACCACAAAATTTTATGATCTAGAAATCTGATATTTTTAGGATAAAATTAGGATCTGTAGGTTAAAATTAGGATCAGGATTTTTAGGTTAAAATTAGGATCCCAAAGTATGAAATCACAATATTTTGAGCGAAGTGAGTTTCAGCCGTTCGAATTTCATATGGTGAATCAGATTTGAATTACCTCCCCCACACGTTCTAAAAAAAGTGAAATTTTTTTCACGTGAAATTTTTTCTCGTTGTCCACGGAGTTTTCTCTACATTTTCAAATAAAAAGTCGTCAATTAAAATATATGTGGCCAGAGTGTTGACACAATTTGTGCTGAGAAGAATTTTCAAAACGATTTTCACCTTTTTTCATTATTTGACTCAAATTTGGTCATTTTTGAACTTTTAACTTTTATTGATAATTAAAAATGGAATGTGTGTAAGCGTCCGATCTGGCAGTTGAAGCAACATCGAGGAGGGTTAGCGAGTTTGACTCCGCGCCTCTCTTTCACATGAAACCAACTCGATTTCTGGTGTCACTCCCTCTTCAATTACTTGTAACTTCTCTTCTTACGAAAATGTTAACCGAGCTAATCATAACACTTAATATAGTTTCTCGATAATTCTTGATAATCAACATAACTGGTAAAGGGTCTAGTGCTGGGAACAAAGCAAAGGTAATCGATACGATTCCACTAGAACGTCCTAGATCAATTTCCAGCATTGCTGCTGACATAATCATAATACATGGGAGATGCATTAATATAACTGGGATGAGAGTTTGGGTAACCAATGCATAGAAAGCTTGCGATTGTAGTCTATTGAATTTGTTTGATTTTATTTCTGATAAATTTAAGGTTTTACGGATTTTTGAGAATATTCGTATTGCCAAGATTATGATGCATGATAATGATGTGATCATGACAATCATCGTATATGAGAGAGCGATAATTGAATTTGTATCGATAACCGATTTGCCATCAGCTGTTTGATAATAACATTGTGGTCCGACGTATGTAATATCTTCGAAAACTAAATCAGTTTCTTTTAATAATAAAATTCGTAAAATATCATTGAATTGGGCTCTTGGACCAACTAGAACAAACACAACTGTCGCCCACATAGTTCCAGATACAATTGGAAGCATAATCCAGAACACTATTCGATAATCATTGAAAGACTTCATCGTCTTAGATCTAAACTCGTCTCACGAATAAGAACCCAAATGTATCAAAAAGTCACACACTCACCCAATGATCACAAGATACCTATAAATGAATTGTATACAAAAAAGTAGCATGAACGATCCGAAGAAGCCACACCAAACACAAATCAATAAAAACAGAGTGTGCTTGGAAAATATGGAATGTTTAGTGGAGACAATTACAAGAATCATTGATTCATGAGAGTACATTATTGGTGAAATGAGAACATCAATAATCGAATAAAATATTTCGAACAATGCGGTGTAGATCATCAAATATCGATAGGAACCAAATTGTTCTGGCGACTTTGTGATTATCAACATAATCAGAACGAAGTTCAATAACAATGATAAAAATGCGGAGGATGTTTGAATACCATTGACAAATTGATCCCAATTCATTTTTAGAATAAAAATGGATATCTAGAATTTTGAGATGATGATTTTGTTTTCAATCATTTATTTATTTATTTTTTTTTTTGAATAAATAAATAAATAAATAAATAAATGATTGAAAACAAAAAAAAAAGAATTCTGTGTTTGTTCTGTTCAGTTTTCAAAGAATGGATTCTCGTGAGACTTATTAAATCAAAACACGGTCCATTGTTATTTTTTGTATATTTTTTGTGAATACGAGGACTGGAAATTTATCTGGTTGACAATTGACAGCTAAAGAAGGAATTGTTGTTATTTCTCATTAACAGTTTGACTCGGCAAAACAAATTTACAATGTTGCTATATTAGGAACGTAAAAATAAATATAGTGCGTGGGTTTTTGAAGGCAATTTATATAGAGCCAGACTGGTGTTTATGTACAGAACCCCTTTGAGCCTTCTCCTGGGAGCAAGCAGAACTTAAAAACTACAAATTTTTTGTTGACCACAAATCAGTGTGTTAAAGCAAAACCCTAAGTTAAAGGGAAAAATTAAGCTGACACTGAAAATATAAGAAACCCAAAATATGAAATCAAAATATTTTCAAAAAGCTGAGTTTGAATTTTGAGCAAAATATATCTACTCAAACCATCCATATCCACAAAAGATGAAGAGTTTCATTTTTTATCGTGATTTCTTCTCAAATTTAAATAAAACACGATATTTAAAATAAAAATCTTGTGTTGGCTTCTTTTTCCACTATATTTCGTCAACTTTAGAATCTCCTTCAAAAGCTATGAAATTATTTTTTCTGTGTATCATTATAAGTTCTGAGGTGAAAAATATATACTAGACTCAATATGTTTTTCACTCTACATTAATGAGGTTGAGCCCATGAGAAAAAATTTTTTTCCCAGTTTTTAATGATTTATAAATATAAAAGAGCTGTACAAAACAAAAGTTTTTGAATAAAATTGAGTTCTCAAAATGAATTGGCAGCATTATGTGATAGAAATTCAAACAACATCTGCATTCTTGTCCATATTACTAAACTTTATACTTATTTTACTAATTGTCAACAAGTCGCCCGAACATTTAGGTTCGTATCGATATTTGATGGCATATACCGCATTGTTTGAAGTGTTTTACTCGTTTACCGATGTTTTTGTGTCACCAACAATATTTTCTCATGGTTCAATGTTTTTTGTGATTATCTCAACAAAGGATTCAGTATTTTCAAAGCACACACTTCTTTTATCAGTTTGTGTTTGGTGTGGTTGCTTTGGCTCATTCATGTTTTTGTTTTGCATACAATTCATTTATCGATATATCGTAGTTACCGGGTAGGAAGTTCTGGATAAAAAAAAAACAACAAAATACCAAAGAAATATTCTAGGTCAAAGTTGATCAAATCGTTCAATGATTATCGAATTGTGTTCTGGATGATGATTCCAATAGTATCTGGAGTGGCTTGGGGAATAGTTGCGTATTTCGCAATGTATCCGAGACACCAAAATGATGAAATTTTGCGATATTTATTGTTAAAAGAGGTGGATTTAAAATACGAAGATATCACATACATCGGTCCAGAATGCTACTACAAAACAGCTGATGGAAGATCTTTGGTGAATAAAGAAGTTCTTCTGGCTATAACGTATTATATAGTTGTAATGACCATTTCATTATCTTGTATTGTATACTTTTCGACTAGAATATTTATGAGAATCAGAAGGACATTTAAAGTATCAACGACATCGAGCAAGTACCATCGACTACAATCTCAGACATTCTACGCATTGGTCACTCAGGCATTGATCCCGATTATATTGATGCATTTTCCATGTTCAATTGTTCTTGCAACAGCAATGATGGATATAGATATAGGACATGCTAGTGGAATAGTTTCAGTTACATATGCTATATTCCCAGCGTTAGACCCCTTACCAGTCATGTTGATTATTCAAAATTATAGAGGAACATTGTTTAATGTGATAAGTACTCCAGTTAATGTTTTTGTTAGAAGAAATGATAACTCACAGTTAGTTAGTGTTTTATGATATTTTTGTATCATCTCATCATAGATACCTGATAATGTAATTGTTGCTATTCATATGTGTTCCGTAAACCGTATTATATCTCTATTGCATATACGAAATTTTTCAAAAGGTACTACTAGTATGAAAACCTTTTCTAAATAAGTAGAGCCTCACTTCAAATTTTTCTTTTTCTTTACAATATACACTGAAACCTAATACAAGTTACAAGACAAAAAAACTCATATTTTCAGGGGTTCCAACAAGTTTTAACTTAAAAAGCTTAAAAGCTACTCAATTTTTGAAAAAAAAGTTTTCTCTCATAATTGTCATCTAATAATTGATGAGGATGTTTTTGTGTCCATTTTTAACAAAAAAACGTAAATTTTCAGTAGGCAGCAAACGTGCTCTACCGCACACAACGTTTTTGTTTCAAAAAAATGTATTTCAATTTATTTTTAAAGGGTGACCATGGCCTGAAAACAAGTTTCTCTATTCAGTTTTTTATTGTTCCTCTCATTATCAATTCGTGAAAAGAAAAAGTATCTTTTGACGCTCTCACGTTTTAGTTCACAAACATCAAATATGACGAGCATACATTTGAATGAGCCAACTTTGCTCACTATAAGCCTTTCACAAATCGGTGACACGCGCTCTATTTATAATCTATAATTTTTTGCTCTGAAAATGAAATTTAAGCTGATTTCCAATATCAAATTCGAATTCTACGTGTAAAACTTCTCTAGGGAACTTTTTATTTCATGGTTTCATTATTCCGGGAAGATTATTTTCGAGTAGGAAAAATGAAAATACCGTATCCCGATAGCAGTGACTTGTGAAAGACTATTATGTACTTTTAGGGATAACATCATAGTCGCCAATCAAGTGAACGACAAAAAAATTGTGCACACACACACATCAAACATGACGAGCAAAGTGAAACGCAAAAATGCACACTCCCATGAGAAGGGGAAGCCTATAACTTCACCTTTTTTATTAACAATTTTTCAAGCAATGTTAGTTAGTAAATCGAACATCGTCTGCCGCCCGGAAGGATGTAGTGAGATCAACGTTAACTATACGGTATGTTTTCTATATTTGGAATGTTTTACCCACCTCCTTCTTCTTTTTAATTTCCGGTACGTTCCTTCTCTTAAATACCTCGTTGAGAACTTCAGTCTCACATCAGTGTCTTTACTTTTTGTCTCAATCCAAAAATGAATTGGGAGCAATTTGTCAATCGACTCCAAGCATCATCAGCCGGCATGTCATTAACACTAAACTTCCTTCTGATTGTGTTGATCATCAAGAGGTCACCAGAACAAATGGGATCTTATCGATATTTGATGATCTACACCGCTTTGTTCGAGATGTTTTACTCAATTGTGGATGTTGTCGCTTCCCCAACAATCTATTCTCATGAGGTTATGTTTCTTGTCATTGTGTCAACGAAAGATTCAATGTTCTCCAAGTTTGCCACTCTCTTGTTACTCTGCCTTTGGTGCGCTTGTTTTGGCTCGTTCATGACGTTATTTTGTATCCAATTCGCTTATAGATATTTTGTAGTTGTTGGATCTAAGTCGCTCAGAACTTTCAATGATTATCGAATCGTTTTTTGGATTATGATTCCGATTGTGTCTGGAACTCTTTGGGGAATTTTCACCTATTTTTTCATGGCTCCAAAGATGTATAGTGATTTACCAGAGTTATTGCTCAATGAGTTAGATTTCAATGTTGATTATATCAACTTCATTGGTTCGAGATGTTATCATAAAACAGCTAATGGTGATTCTGAGATAGACACCGATTCGTTGATCGGAATCTCCTTCATGATGACTGTGATGACCTCATCATTATCATGCCTCATATATCTTGCGATCAAAATATTCTTAAGAATCAGAACCACTTTGAGTGTCTCATCAATGTCCAACAGACACAATAGATTACAATCCCAGACATTCTACTCATTAGTTACTCAAACTCTCATCCCAGTTATACTCATGCATCTCCCATGTATTATGATTATGTCAGCAGCAATGATGGGTATTGATTTAGGACATTCAAGTGGAATTGTGTCAGTGACATTTGCACTGTTCCCAGCATTAGACCCATTACCAGTCATGTTGATTATCAAGAACTATCGAGGCACATTGTGGCAAGTGATGAGTACATCTGTTAACATTTTTGTGAGAAGACAAATTACATCTCAATAAATTTGTTTTGTTTTTTTTTGTTGAGGTTGTATACAATTCATCTATCGATATTTTGTCGTTATCGGGTAAATTGATTTAGTGTATTTAAACCTAATACCTTTATACTAGGCTACAACCCTTATTTTCTCATTCTAATGAATGAGAAAAAAAAATTTAAGAAAAAAATGAAATTGACATAACAATTATACAAAATACCATTGCGGATATATTTTCTATATCCACAACTGGATCACCATTAGCATTTTTATAAAAGCATCGTGATCCAATGTATGTGATATCATCGTATGCTGAATCTAGGTCTTTCAGGAATAAGTCTCTCAACAAATGATCAATTTGTGGTGTTGGACTCATGAATAAATAAATATTTGTAGCCCAAGCTGTTCCAGATATTATTGGAATCATAATCCAAAACACCATCCGATAATCTTTGAATGAACCAATTTTCTTTGACCTAAATGATATTACCTTTGATTTTTTTTTGCTAGACCATCCTACCCGATAACCACAAAATATCTATAGATGAATTGTATACAGAACAGCGTCATGAACCCGCCAAAACACCCACACCAAAGACAAAGTACGAAGAAAGAAGTCTGCTTCGAGAACATTGAATTTTTCGTATTGACGATGGCAAGGAACATTGATCCATGAGAATAGACAGTTGGTGATATAATCACGTCCAGAACTGAATAGAGAATTTCAGCGAGAGAAGTGTAGATCATTAAATATCGATAGGAATTTAATTGCTCTGGTGACTTTTTGATTATCAATAAAATGAGAACAAAGTTTAGAAATAGAGATAAACTTGCTGATGAAATCTGAATTTTGCTAACACAATGCGCCCAATTCATGTTTGGATTCGAAATTTCTTCTATTAATTGAATATAAAAACCTGAAGCTTCGTGAAAAATATTACTTTCTCAGAATCTGAATTTTTCAGTGGTATTCCTCATGAGTCTCATTAATCGCTGATGGTTATTTTGAGGTTGTCCAATACACATCATCTGAAGATAAACGAAAACCTGGCGTGGGCATAAAAAATGAAAAAACTTAACATGAGCTTCAAGCCCTACAACGGCATAAAGTTCTACTCAGAAAAATAATTATCACTGTAAAAAAAAACAGAAAACGCCGGTTTAAGAGAGCGTACACGAAAAGTGATCTCAAAAAATAGCCTCTGAAAGTCAATAGTATAATCAATATCATGTATAATCATCATCATTTTTTGAGAATGTCTTGCTAAATACATTTGGTTTTCAATTTCCTGTATTCACTCCATAACACCTCGCTCACAAGGGAGGTTCAACTACTCCCCATCCTAACTTTTCACGAGACTTGGCATACCTACTAATTCGGACCTCCTGATCAGAAACGTGTATTTAACTTTTTTCCCTCGACCCTCTGAAAAAAATTATAGCTCGAAAAGTTCCCAAAACAATGCTAAATTCCTTCGAAAAAAAGAGAAAAATGAAATAAATTTAAAAACGTGAACATTTCGTTTTGTGTGTGTATTTTGTAAATGAGTTTTATTAGTGTTAAAACCATGAGATTTTCGAACTTTTTTCAGAGAACCGAAGGAAAAAAGTTAAAAACGGGACGTTGATCAGGGAGTCCAAATTAGTGGGTATACAAATTAGTGGGTATACAAAGAAGTCTGCTTCGAGAACATTGAATTTTTCGTATTGACGATGGCAAGGAACATTGATCCATGAGAATAGACAGTTGGTGATATACTCACGTCCAGAACTGAATAGAGAATTTCAGCGAGAGAAGTGTAGATAATTAAATATCGATAGGAATTTAATTGCTCTGGTGACTTTTTGATTATCAATAAAATGAGAACAAAGTTTAGAAATAGAGATAAACTTGCTGATGAAATCTGAATTTTGCTAACACAATGCGCCCAATTCATGTTTGGATTCGAAATTTCTTCTATTAATTGAATATAAAAACCTGAATCTCCGTGAAAAATATTACTTTCTCAGAATATTACTTTTTCAGTGGTATTCCTCATGAGTCTCATTAATCGCTGATGGTTATTTTGAGGTTGTCCAATACACATCATCTGAAGATAAACGCATCATCTGAAGATAAAACCTGATTTTGAGAAAAGAAAATATGAAATTTTGTTTTGATACGCTTTTATTTCCAATATCCTGTAGTTCCTGTACAAATTCTTCATTTCTAGTGGATTAGTATCTAAAAATCTGACTTCTATCTTCAAACATTAGAAGGTTTGGGGTTGTAGCCTGTTGTACATGTTGGATATTGTCGATGTTCTCAAACTTGTTGTTGACTTACATGAAAATACTCGTGATCTTCGAAACAAAATTTATTAAATCCAAACCAAAAAAAATTCAATCAGCATTTGACCCCTTACCAGCTATGTTAATTATCCAAAGTTATCGAGGAACTTTGTTAAATGTTATGAGAAGTTCTGTTAACATATTTGTTAAAAGAAGAATAAAATATGTTTGATATTGAAAAACACTGTTTTTCTTTGTATCAATTCAAGAATCCCTCGCGGGTTGATTATCACAAGAATTAGTGCAACGAGTACACAAAGAAACCAAAATAACAAAACCCAAGTTTAAGTACATTTTGAACAACAGATTTTCGATCACTGGGTTTTTTCAGTTCTAATTTGTTTTTAGTTATTGGAAGTATATGCGCAGAATTGAAAAAATGAAATTGAAGAAAGGCTCCGCAAGATATTTTCCGTCCGATATACGTTTCTGAACGTTATTCTTATTTTTACACGCAGATGATATTTGAAGAATATTAACAAACTTCCCACAGTCCATTTTATTAGTGAAATAATGATTTTTGAATTCTTACAAGGGAGGTTCAACTAGTCCCCATCTTAACTTTTAACGAAATTTTGTATACCCACTAATTTGGACTCCCTGATCAACGTCCCGTTTTTAAATTTTTTCCTTCGGTTCTCTGAAAAAAGTTCGAAAATCTCATGGTTTTAACACTAATAAAACTCATTTACAAAATACACACACAAAACAAGATGTTCACGTTTTTAAATTTATTTCATTTTTCTCTTTTTTTCGAAGGAATTTAGCATTGTTTTGGGAACTTTTCGAGCTATAATTTTTTTCAGAGGGTCGAAGGAAAAAAGTTAAATACACGTTTCTGATCAGGAGGTCCGAATTAGTAGGTATGCCAAGTCTCGTGAAAAGTTAGGATGGGGAGTAGTTGAACCTCCCTTGTTAGCGAGGTGTTATGGAGTGAATACAGGAAATTGAAAACCAAATGTATTTAGCAAGACATTCTCAAAAAATGATGATGATTATACATGATATTGATTATACTATTGACTTTCAGAGGCTATTTTTTGAGATCACTTTTCGTGTACGCTCTCTTAAACCGGCGTTTTCTGTTTTTTTTTACAGTGATAATTATTTTTCTGAGTAGAACTTTATGCTGTTGTAGGGCTTGAAGCTCATGTTAAGTTTTTTCATTTTTTATGCCCACGCCAGGTTTTCGTTTATCTTCAGATGATGTGTATTGGACAACCTCAAAATAACCATCAGCGATTAATGAGACTCATGAGGAATACCACTGAAAAATTCAGATTCTGAGAAAGTAATATTTTTCACGGAGCTTCAGGTTTTTATATTCAATTAATAGAAGAAATTTCGAATCCAAACATGAATTGGGCGCATTGTGTTAGCAAAATTCAGATTTCATCAGCAAGTTTATCTCTATTTCTAAACTTTGTTCTCATTTTATTGATAATCAAAAAGTCACCAGAGCAATT